>CAUYSK010073645.1:0-139008 GCA_963575035.1 Avahi laniger | reverse complement strand
CTCTTAAAAGCTTGATTAACAATGTAAGTTTAGGCCGGGCACGGTGGCTCACGCCTGTAATCCTAGCACTCTGGGAGGCTGAGGTGGGTGGATCGTTTGAGCTCAGGAGTTCGAGACCAGCCTGAGCAAGAGCGAGACCCCGTCTCTACTAAAAATAGAAAGAAATTACTTGGACAACTAAAAATCTATATAGAAAAAATTAGTTGGGCATGGTGGTGCATGCCTGTAGTCCCAGCTACTCAGGAGGCTGAGGCAGTAGGATTGCTTGAGCCCAGGAGTTTGAGGTTGCTGTGAGCTAGGCTGATGCCACGGCACTCTATCCTGGGCAACAAAGTGAGACTCTGTCTCAGGAAAAAAAAAAAAAAACAATGTAAGTTTATATTTGGAAAATTTTAAAAGTATTTAATGTATATAATAATATTATGTAGGGTCATTTTTTAAAATTTCTTACCAAGTGCCAGGTTCTATGCTGAACATTACATACATTACATGACAACTGCAGGAAAAGGTATCCTTATTTCTCAGAAGAGAAGAAGTAACTTTCCCACGGCTATATAGCTAGAAAATACATATATATATATCCATACGCAGTAGTCATCTCAATACATGCAGAAAAAGCATTTCATAAAATTCAACTTCCATTCATATAAAACTCTCAAAAAACTAGGAATAAAAGGGAACTTGATAAAGGGCATCTGTGAAAAATCTGTAGCTAACACCGTACTTAATGATGAAAGACCACTTCTCTCACCACTTCTATTCAATATTGATTATCCTAGCCAGTGTAATAAGGCAAGAAAAACAGAAATAAAGGAAGAAGTAAAATTTAGTATTTGTATATGACATAATCATCTATGTAGAAGGACTATACCAAGGTTATAAAAGTAATAATTGAGTTTATCAAGGTCACAAGATATAAGATCAATTTACAAAAATCTATTGTATTTTTACATAATAGCAATGAACAACTGGAAGTTGAAATTAAAAAGAAAATACCAAAAACATGACATACTAAGGGATAAATTTAATATAATATGTCCATTGAAAACTATAAAACATTGCTGAGAGAAATTAAGGAAGAACTAAATGGAGAGAGATATGTTCATGGATTGGAAGACTCAATATTGTTGTCAATTATCCCCCAAATGATATATAGATTCAATATATTATAATATCAATCAAAATCCCAGCAGAGTTTTCTGTAGAAATTTACAAATGGATTCTAAAAGTTATATGGAAATGCCAAGGACCTGACTCTAAAATCTATAAGGAAATGCAAAGTTGGTTGGTTCACACTACCTGATTTCAATTTAGTATAAAGATACAGTAATCAAGACAGTGTGGTATTGACATAGGATAGATATATAGATCAATGGAACAAAATGGAGTCGAGAAATAGACCCACTATATATGGTAAATTGATTTTCAACAAAAGTGCTAAGATAATTCAATGGGGAAAGGATAACCTTTTAGAAAAATTACACTGGAACAACTAGGTATTCACATATGAAAAAAAGAACATCAACTCCTCCTTCTTACTATATACAAAAATTAACTTGAAATAGGTCAGAGACCTAAATAATCCAGAGGTAAAGCTATAAAACTTCTACAAGAAAACACAGAAGAAAAATCTTTGTGATACTGGACCAGGTGAAGATTTCTTAAACAGGATACAAAAAGTGCACAAACTATAAGAGAAAAATTTGATAATTTGGGTTTCATCAAAATTAAAATGCCTCTACCCTTCAAAAGACACTGTTAAGGAAATAAGACAAGTCATTGACTAGAAGATAATATTTACAAAACATATATGTGATAAAATACTTGTACCTGGAAAATATAAACAACTCACAATGTGGAGCCTAACAATCCATTAAAAATATAAGCAAAATATTTGAACAGATATTTTACTAAGGAAAACATTTGATTGGCCAATATGAAAAGATGCTCAACATCATTAGTCATCAGGCAAATGCAATGTATTAGTTCTGCATCCTAACTAGGATGGCTAAAACTAAAAAAACTAAAAACTCCAAGTATTGACAAGGAGACAGACCAACTAAAAATCGCACAAATTGCTGGTGGAAAATCAAAATGTACAGCCACTTTGGAAAACAGTTTGGCAATGTGATAGTTAATTTTACATATTAAATTGCTGAACCACAGTGCACAGAGAGTTAGTCAAACATTATTTTGGATCTTTCTGTGAAGGTGTTTTTTGGATGAGATTAACATGTAAATGGAAAACTTTGAGTAAAGCAGATTGCCCTCCCTAATGTAGGTAGGCCTCACACTACCAGTTGAAGGCCTTAATTCAACAAAGACTGACCTCCCCTGAGCAAGAAGAAATTCTGCCAGCAGACTGTTTTTCAACTCGAACTGCAATGCTTCCCCAACCCAGTACCAGTGACCACCCTCCTCAAGGTCAACAACCTCCTTCCCATACCTGTCACCTCGCATAGAGCAGTGTCTGAGTCCACAATGACTGGCTGAAAGAAAAAGGAGCTCACTCAAGCTGGCCTAAGTATTAATGTATGTGACTATAGTAGCAAGGACATGGGTAATTTATGGATTTCAGGCGCAGGAAGCACAGCGTGCCTCAGGAAGGTTTGAGACCAGGAAGTGGCACATCTCTCCTCCTCGAGGCCCCATGGTCTCTCATATCTGTTTCCTTCCCCTCCTGTCTGTCTCTGCCTCAACCCTCTTCCTTTTTTTTGTAATAGGGTCTCACTCTGTCACCCCAGCTAGACTAGAGTAAGTGGCATTCTCATAGCTCACTGCAACCTCAAATTCCTATGCTCAAGCAATTCTCCTGCCTCAGCCTTCTGAACAGCTGGGACTATAGGCAAGTGCCACCATGCCTGGCTAATTTTAATTCTTTTTTGTTTTTTTGGACAGATGGGATCTCACTCTTGCTCAGGCTGGTCTTGAACTCCTGACCTTAAGCAATCATCCTGTCTTGGCCTCCCAAAGTGCTGGGATTACAGGCATGAGCCACTGCGCCTGGCCTTCCTCTTCCTTTTTCTTGTTCCAGGTTACTTCTCTATGCACGTGAACCAAACACAGCTGGCCTGGCCCAGCCCTGCCTGGCCTCCTATCGCTTTATAGAGCTTCACATCCAATTCTCATGGAAAAGAATCAGATTGATTCATCTTGAGGTCCACTTGGCTATGGATACAGAATTCATACCCCAAAGTGAATGTCCAGTGGGCAGGGGTAGCTTAGGAGACAAGTCTCTAGAAAGGAGATAAGGAGCAGGGAAGAAATGTTCAGTCTCCAGGCCTATGAGAACCCACCTGAGCTGATCTCAATTTTAATACCATTGTACATTCTCTCTCTCAGTTTCTTGCTACCTGAGAACTCCAAGCACACTTCTGCCTCAGGGCCTTTGCATTTGCTGTTCCCTTTGCTGCAGAGGCTCTCCCTACAGACAGACACAGGGCCTGCTCCCTCACTTCTTCTGGCCTCTGCTCAAATGGTCAGGCCTTCTCTGAGCACATATCTAAAACTGCAACCCTGACAACACACTCTTCTGCTAGTTGAATAACTACCATCACAGTCCATTCATCCCCACTGATAATGTCCACGGTTGGTTTTTTCTTACCATGTCTATGCCAGTATTTTGTACTCTTTCAATGCTGACACTAGCTATTTTTACCTACCCCTTACCCCAGTTCTGCTGTTAGTTCTCAACAAGATGCTCAACTTAATTTCTCTTTGTCCATTAAGTCACATTCTGGCAGCTTCAGTTTGACTTTCCCCATACAAAAGACCCAAATGCTCTCACTGTAGTGTTCCACTTCTAAGAAGGCCTACAGAGCTCCTGCAACCCTGTTCTTCTCTTTCCAACTTGGCCATGTCTTAGATGGGACCTCAAGAATTTAAGCTTCCTTAAACTCACCCACAGGATTTTGCACAGTGACTTGTAAACAGATGATGCTTAATAAAATGTTTATAAATTGAGATTTACTGATTGATCATTCAGTACATAGGAACTAAAAATAAAAACCTCTGCTCCAGGCAATTTATTAATTGTGAGAACCTAATATTGTTGCACTGTATTAGAAGCTGGAGCAGAAGAGATGAAAGATACATATTGTCAAAGGACACCCTTAAAACGGCCATAGAGATAACTAATAAGGCAGATTATGAGAAGAGTATTAAGAGGAAAAAAATTCTCAGAGTCAAGGAGAGCGGAGTGAAAAAGATCATATGTACATGAGAAAGGTGTTAGGAAAGACACAGAATATTTAAAAGGCCTTGAAGAATGGAGAGGAGAAATGTTTAGAGCTGAATTAGAATGTAAACATTACATGAGAAAAATTTGGAGATACAGCTAAAATTTTTAAAAGTATATAGCTTTAAATACATTTATCATAAAATAAAGGAAATTTAAAAATAAATAATCTAACTATTCAAATCCAAAAGTTAGAAAAATAAAAACAGAGCAAACCCAAAGAAACAAAAGGAAGGAAATAAGGTAGAAATCAATAAATTAGAGAACTACAATAACAAAATCAAAAATTGGTTCTTTATAAAGCTTTGATGAGATAAGCATCTGCCAAGACTGGCCAAGAAAATGAGAAAAGATGCCAATAAAATAATGAAAAAGGAGAAATAACTACAGATACAACAGAGGTTTAGAAATAAAGAGAAGATAATATTTTGATGTTTTGATAGACAGAGGTAGGGGAAGGCAGCACTCCAGGACTAGGATACATGAGCAAAACCAGGGGGTGGGCATGTTTGGGAGACCACAAGTAATTGCTTTTAGTAGAGGAACTTCAGGATGTCTGTTGAGAACTGTGAAATACTGCTGTATAGAGAGACAGTATCCTAATGATGAAGTCCCTTGGAAGCAGACTTTATTTTATGAGCAATGGGGAGCCATTGATGGTTTCTGAGCAGGAGTAGGTAATGAAAGATGTGCTTCAAGAAGATGCCTTATAACAACAAGTAGAATAACAATGACTGTGATTGTTCAGAGTGGAAGATGATGAGGGCTTGAATGGGGTTTTGGAAATAGAGACAGGCCCAGAAAATAACATAGAGGGAAGAATCTATACAGTTTGGCAAGTGACTAGATGTATGTGTGGGGATGGGAGTATGGGGCTAGGAATGGAAGAGGTATCAGATTCTGCCAAGATATTGATATACAATCTGGAAGAAGTTGCTGGACTGTATATAAGAGATTCATGGTAATCTTTAAAATAACAGTTTCAGATCTGTGAAAAATGGCATTGGTATTTTAATGGGGATTGCACTGAATCTGTAGATCACTTTGGGCAGTACAGACATTTTAACAGTGTTGATGCTGCTGATCTGTGAGCATATGTTTTTCTATCTGTTTACTTTCCCTGTAATTTCCTTCCTCAATGTTTCATAGTTCTCCCTGCAGAGGTCTTTCACCTCCTTAATTAAATATATTTCTGGTATTTTATTTTCTTTGTTGCTACTGTAAAAGGTATTGAGTCTTTGATTTGGTTCTCAGCTTGACTGTGGTTGGCATATATGAATGCTATTGATTTGTGTACACTGATTTTGTAACCTGAGACTTTGCTGAGTTTGTTTATCAATTCTAGGAGTCTTTTGGCAGAATCATTGGGATTTTCTAGATATAAGATCATTTTGTCAGCAAAGAGTGATAGTTTGACCTCTTCTGCCCCCATTTGGATGCCCTTGATTTCCTTCTCTTGTCCGATTGCTCTGACTAGGGCTTCCAAAACTATGTTGAATGGAAGTGGTGATAGTGGGCAACCTTGTCTTGTTCCAGTTCTAAGTGGGAATGCTTTCAATTTTTCCCCATTCAGTACGATGTTTTCTGTGGGTTTGTTGTATATGGCTTTTATAATTTTGAGGTAAGGCCCATCTATGTCCATTTTGTTAAGCATTCTTATCATAAAAGAGTGCCGAATGTTGTAAATGCTTTTTATGCATCTACTGAGGGGATTATATGGTCTTTATTAAAGACCCCGTATAGCAACAGCAACCTTAAGCAAAAAGAACAAATTGGGAGGCATCAATTTATCACACTTCAAGATATACTACAAGGCTATAGTAACCAAAACAGCATGGTACTGGCACAAGAACAGAGACAGAGATCAATGGATCAAAACAAAGAACCCAGATATAAAACCATCCTCATATTGCCATCTGATCATTGACAAAGCAGACAAAAACATACACTGGGGAAAAGAGTATCTATTCAATAAATTGTGCTGGGAAAATTGGATAGCCATATGTAGAAGACTGAAACAGGATCCACACCTCTCACAACTCACAACTCACAAAATCACCTCATGATGGACAATAGACTTAAGCCTAAGGCATGAAACTATAAGAATTCTAGAAGAAAATGTTGGAAAACCTCATATAGACATTGGCCTAGGCAAAGAATTTCTGAAGAAGACCCCAAAAGCAATCACAGCAATAACAAAAATAAATAAATGGGACCTGATCAAATTAAAGAGCCTCTGCACAGCCAAAGAAACAATAAATACAGTGACTAGACAACCTATAGAATGGGAGAAAATATGTGCATACTATACATCCAATAAAGGGCTGATAACCAGAATCTACAAAGAACTCAAGCAAATCAGCAAGAAAAAAATCAAACAACCTCTCTAAAAATTAGGCAAAGAAAGGAACAGAAACTGTTCAAATGAAGACAGACTAATGGCTAACAAACGTGAAAAAATGCTCATCATCTCTAATCATCAGGGAAATACAAATCAAAACCATAATGAGATATCACTTAACTCCAGTGAGAATGGCTTTTATCAAAAAGTCCTAAAACAACAATTGCTGGCATGAATGCAGAGAGATAGCAATGCTCATACACTGTTGGTGGGACTACAAACTAGTACAACCTCTATGGAAAGTAGTATGGAGATACCTTAAAGAACTAAAAGTAGACCTACCATTTGATCCAGCAATCCCACTATGGATATTTACCTAAAGGAAAAAAAGACATTTTATTAAAAAAAAGACACCTGCACTGGAATGCTTATAGCAGCACAATTTGCCATTGCAAAGATGTGGAAACAACCCAAGTTCCCATTAATACATGAGTGTATTAATAAAATGCGGTGTATACATACCATGGAGTACTACTCAGTCATAAAAAATAGTGAACTAATATCTATTTTATTAACCTGGATGTAACTGGAGAGACTATTCTTCTAAGCAAAGTATCATAAGAATGGAAAAACAAACACCACATGTACTCACCATTAAATTGGAACTAACTGATCAACACTTACATGCACATATGGAAATAACACTCATTGGAAATCAAGCAAGTGGGCGGGAGGAGGAAGGGATGGATAAATTCATACCTAGAGGGTACAATGCAAACTATCTGGGTGATGGGCACACTTATAACTTTGACTAAAACAGCACAAAAGCAATTTATGTAACTAAAACGTTTGTAGCCCCATAATATTCTTAAATAAAATTAAAAAAAAAGATAACAGTTTCAGAGGGAGGTCAGAATGGAAAGAAGTCACAAAGGAATTAGTTGAGGGACTGAATAACCATAACTTATATATTCTTTATTGTTTCTAAACCATTTTGATCTTATTTCATCCTTACTGGCCTGTGGAATGGGCAGGTAAGAAATACTGTCACTTTCCCAAGCCACAGGAGCCAAGAGAATTGAAGTCAATTTCTCCAACACACCAGGACAGGAAGTTGGTCAGTTATTTGAAAATATCAGTTTAGGCAAGAGCTCATAACAACATAACACAAGCAAAACATTTTTCTTTCATTTGGCTACCCACTGCCTGAACTGTGTCCTGTGTTTGGCGAGTTCGCTGTTTCATGACTCCAGCCTGCGTGAGGCAAGATTGATTGCCTTGCCAAAGTGAGAGGAAAAAGCTAGATACTTGTTTGCCCAGTTTCCCTTGCAGCTAAAGAAAAGGCTGAGGGAGATCTGAGCTCTGCCAACCAGGCAGCCAGCTGTAGGACTCAGGAGCTCTCAAGGTGAAAGGGAAGGAGGGCAGCTCACTCTCTCTTCGGTGAAGACAAGAGAGGGGTGGCCACGTGACTGAGTACTCAACACAGAGGTAGCTTTGAGGACGCAGGGCCGGCAGATGTGATTAAGTTAAGGTCCTGGCAGAGAAGGCATGTGGCACTGAGAGCTCAGTAGAGGTGGCATTTTCTGGTCAGACCAGTTCTGGCGTCTGGTGTTGGGTGCTGTCCCAGGAAGTTCAGCTTCTTCTGGGCTCTCCAGTTCCCCCAGTTCTCCAGCTGCCCAATCACCTCTCTGCTTAGTCGGCTGGGGTCACTTTCTGTTGCTTGTATTTAAGAACTCTGACTGATACACGTTAATACCATCAGTGTTCTGTTTTGCTTTAAATGCCACATGTGTATATCCACTCGCCAATCTCACACCCAGTTGAAAGTAGTGTCCTCTGACATAAAAGCAAGCTACAAATAGGAAAAGTTTTATTTGATAAGCACCCAGGAATCATCTTCTAGATTTATTAAAACTCACTTATAATATTAAGTTTTTTGAAAGAGGCAGGATACAAAGTGGTGCGTATGCTGTATTTGTTATACACACAAGAAAAAGACTATACCAAAATGTTAACAGCCATTACCTTGGGCTAGTGGGTAATGAGTGGTATTGATTCCCTCCATTTTGCTTATATAGAGTCGGTAAATTTCCTAACATGCACATGTCATTCTTGCATGGTAAAATATTATTTTAAAAACATATAGAAACATGTTTGTTTTCTTCTGCAGGTGTGAAGATCATTACTTTCCATCTCTGTTGGAGCATTTTAAGAGCAATGCCTTGGTCTGATGTTCCCAGCAGGTTTCTGCAGGGAGTTAACACTCCAGGCCTCTCTACGCACTGCCCCTCAGCCCCAATCAACCTTCCTCATGGAGAGTTTGAGAAGAAGTCCTGGGCATGCCCAGCCTCAGCCTGCCTCTCTCTTTCACCTCCATCTGTCCACAGGAGGGTGCATTCTGGTCTGCTCTCACCCCGGGCAAGTTACCTGGCACACGCTGCCCCTGCTGTGCCAGGGTTGAACGTGAGTGACACTAATTCCAGGCAGCCCTTGGCAGCCCCACACCAAAGCCACAGTTTCCAACCGGCTTTATCAGTAACCGAGCTCCATTTGTCTCCTACATTTTATTTCTCGGTTGCTTCCAAAGTTGGGAGGGGAATTGAGAGACATGATTTAATGGTTTCAGACACACCCAGGCACCCCACGACCTGTGATTAACACTATTTCCTTAGGCTTCCCAGTGCCTTCCATGCATACATCTCAGGACACAGGGGAGTACGGGCCCTTCTCAATCACCTATAATTCTGGGGAGAAGACATTCAGCCCCCATCCCCCCAGTGTGCTGCCAGTCCTGCCTGCAGCCTCCCTTTTCACTGCCTCATCAAGAAATGCATCATTACCTAATATTCTCAACCCCCCTACCAGGATTCAGTGCCTTAGTAACAGCAGTATAAACACCTTGGTCATCAAATAAAATATCCCAGACCAGGCCCTGAGGTTTCATTAGCAGCAAGACATTTTAATGGGATTATTGCTTTTTTGTTGTTCAGAAAGCAGACACTGTTTAAGCATAGAGAACTCATTCATTGATCTTAACCTTTTTGTTCGTGAAGTATATGAAAAGAAAGCAAATCATGGAATCTCAAACCTGCAGTTCTACCTCTGCTATTTCATTATTCCTTGTCTCCATCAGATAAAGTATCTAAGTTTCATAAATCATTGCTCTTAAAATCAAGCCATAAAAACACACCCATATTCCCAAGAGTTTATCAGTGTTTTGCAAAGTAGTTGGATACAGCAAGTGCTTTAAAAACCAAAGTATCCAGCCAAATTCCAAATATTACACATAATCTCTATCTGACAGCTTTCAGGGTAGACAATAACCAAAGTCAATCAATTCTTTTTCAGGTTTCCTGACTACATTGTCCTCAAATTTATTCTTAAGTTATAATACAAGGTCACAAAAGCAACAATTTAAGATATACATACCATTAAACAGAAAGCAAATTCATCAAACAACTAGCCCTTAAAAGTTGCTTCCTTCCTGCACCAGAATGTATGCTTTAGAAATGTAAAGACACAATCACACAAAAATACACAGAAATAGAATAATACTATTGAGTATCAAAAAATTTTCAGCTAAAATGTTTCCGGTAGTATTATTTTCTAGGGAATCAAACAAAAACTGCTTAATGAACCGTGAAGGTGTGATAAATTCTGTTTAATAATACAGGCAGACTGTTGATTGGGATTTGGGTGGCTGGCCTCTTGGGGGATTGGAATATGGGGTTGATAAAAATGGGATTGACAAAGACAAGGCTTGAAGGCAGGACTGCATGGCCAGCGAGTTTCAGCTGTTGCTGCCCAGGTTGGGCCACACTGCAGCCACCCCACTCCAGGTCAGAGCTGGAAGGCACCTCAGATATCCTTGCTCACAGCTTCTGGACAGACGAAGGGCTGGTCACTGGCCAGGAAGTGAAGGGAAGAGTATGGCTAAGAGTTCTCTATCTTAGCTCCTCAGTCACTGGCCACTAGACTCTGGCCTCATCATTTCTCACCAAGAGCAGTACTCTTGGGGGAAATATAAAGGGAGATGAGAAAAGAGTTAGGAATAAAGCTCTCCTAGAGACTGGGTCAGAATTCATAAATGGGTTTAACTTCACAATGAAGTGACAAGGAGCACTTGAATAAGCTGCCGGAGACGCCAAAACTGTTGGACGTAGAAGAAACTTTCCCAGTGAATCAGTAGTTCCTACTGTGCATGTCACTACTAGCCAAATTTACATGCAACATATTATAAACATATTAAACATACCACTCACCTATATTAAAGATCAAAACAATCAAACATTTACAAATTGGTAAACAATATCTAAAGCCATTTCTCTTCACAACCTATTTGTTCATTTTTATGGCAGGCAAAAATCTTTTTTTCATTTGCTTTTTCTTTTTTTTTTTTGAGACAGGGCCTTGCTCTGTCACCCAGGCTGCTGGAGTGCAGGGGGGTGGTCACAACTCACTGCAACTGCAAATTCCTGGGCTCAAGCAATCCTTCTGTCTCAGCCTCCGGAGTAGCTGAGACTACAGGTGTGCACCACCATGCCCGCTTAATTTTTTTGGAGAGATAGGTCTCCCTACGTTTCCCAGGCTGGTCTCGAACTACTGGGCTTAAGTGCCCAGGGCTTAAGTTTCCACCTCAGCCTCTCAAAATTCTGGGATTCCAGGTGTGAGTCACCATGTCCAGCACCACCACCCACCTCAAAAAATAGTTATGTTTAAATCCAAAAAGAGGTTTTCAATTTAAGAGCACAGACCACCCAGATACTATAGAGCTCTACAGTTTTATGACTTGAAGGCGAGTCCCAGGTGCAGCTGAGACAAGGTCTGGACCTTTGAACAAGGGCAAATCCAACTATTCTAACTCCTGGTTCCCTGCTGTATCCCTCAACCACACCACCTTTTTAAAGCACTTGATGTACCCAAACTCAAAGCATCCATATGGATTAGTGAATCTAATTTCCAAATCTATGACTCTTACATAGCATAATCTCTAGTCCAGAACTCCCCCTAAAGTTTTAGATCCTACGTCCAAGGGCCCACTTTCCACTCGTCCTTGTGGGTCTCATAGACACCTTAAAGTCAGTATCTCCATTTCCCACCCCACTCCCCAACCAAGTCATCTTCCATTTTCCATCCCTTATTTCATGATGGCAACCCCATCGCTCCAGCAACGCAAACAGAACCAGGGAGTCATCCCTGATGCCTGTTATTTCCTGACTTCCCTCACAAAACCCATCCCCAGGTCCCGATGGCTTTACCTGCCAAATATCTTCCCAGTCTACCCATTTCCTTCCAGCCTCCTGCCCGCAGTGCTCCAAACCACCACCTCCCCTTGGAGCTCTGCAATAGCTTCTTAATGGGAATCACCTTGCATTTTGCAAAATGTTTATAAATGTGTCTTCTCTTTTGCCCCCTTTCCATCTAAGATCACAGAAAAGCACAAATCCAATCATTTCTTTCATGTATTTGAAATGCTAAAATGGCTTCCTGCTGTTCTCTGAATAAAGGGCAAAATCTATAATCAGCCAGGAGCTCCTGACGGAGCAGGCCCTGGCTCTGTCTCTAGCCTGCTGACACCCTCCTGGCCCCTGCAGACACCCTCTCCCCTTCCCCGGGCCTTGGCACACCTCCTCCCTTCTGCCCAGAGTCACTTCTCCCACAGAGAAGCCCTTCCTGACTGGACCCGACAGGATCAGGTCTCCTTGCCACACGCAAGCATCCTCGCTTCTCCTCCACAGCACCTATCAGGGGTGATGACCCTTGTGTGGTTTTATGTCAGTGTGTAAGTGCCTGTCTCCTGTGCTCGACCCCAAAGCTCCCTGAGGAAAGGCGCTCCGTGGGCTCTGCTCCCATCCGTCCCCAGGGCCTTGCACGAGGCTGGCACGCTGCAGATGCAGAGCGAATACGTGTAGAACGAACACAACTGAGGGCAAACGTTTAGGAGGAGTTGGTACTCACGTCACAGTGGCTAAGGCCTTATCCACTCAGGATCATTCTCTTGTCATACAAGGGTCAGTTTTTCAGGGCCTCAGAGGATCTGGAGGAATATCTAGTCTCTTCCCCCAACCAGGTCTCTCCAACAGGATATGACCTTCAACCTTAAAAGGGCGTGGGGGAAGATGGCATTGTTTTAATGTGATTTTTGAAGATAGTGACAGTAGGTTGGCATCCTTTAAGCATCTGATTAATAGAATCTATTACAGTAACGATAAAGATTTTAACTGCTACAGCTTCGATCTAAACTGAGAAAATGTTAGAGAAATGAAAAAGCAGGCATGCTCTTTCCCATGGCCTCCTCCGCATGAATAAACAAGAAGATGAGAGACTGAGTTAAAAGGCAGTGTGGTATGGTGGTTATATGCCCAGAGACCCTGGGCCCTGGCTACTGCATTCAATTCCTGGCTCTGTCGCCCACTTCAGGTGGCACGGCCATCTGGGGCAAGTCACTTTACCTCTCTGTGCTTCAGTGTCTTCATCTGTAAAACGGGGATAATAACAGCATGCCTTATAGTGTTGTTGAGAGAATTAAGTGAGTTAACATAGGTTAAGTGCTTTGAGCAGTGTCTTATATCACTTATAGTAAGCAATACACAACTGTTTGCCATTTGATTATTACCAGGTGTTTTCTAAAGGTGCTTTACAGCATTTTGGCTAAAACTGTTATATTTTTATTAGAATGGAACTCAATGTTTAAAACCAAGACTTTAAAATTAAAATATGCACTGGCTTATTTCATTGTACATAAAACTATTTTTAATGATAATATTCTTAATGCATAACTTTGTTGACTCAGATAAAACTAACAAAATGCCTGTTAGTGAGTGGTTATTGGCTTCTTAACAGAGTGTGACAAAAAGGGTCCTCAAATATGCATGAATAATCTGATTCAGTATACCTGTTCAGTATCCAGTGAATTCATAGGCATATGCCTCATTTACCTTTGATACATAAAGTAACAAAATCACATTCAGTTAACTGAGCTAGACAATAAAATCAGAAGAAAGTCAACAAAAATAAATCGCTGCATTAAAGCAGAGCATGTTTAACTATATTTGTTAAGATTACATCAAACAGAAAGGTACTTAATATAAAAACAGGTAACTAAGAATGTTTCCAACTAAACACATGCCTATCCCTATGACCAAGGAATTCTACTCCTAAACATATACCCAAGAAATATAAAGACAGAAAGATATATATAAGAATGTTCATAATAGCTTTGCTCATGATAGCCCAAAAAATGAAAATAACCCAGATTTCTATCAATAGGAGAATGGATAAATTGTTGTGTATTTATACAACTGAATACCATGCAGTAAGTAGAATCAACAAACTATTGATGAATGTAATAACATGCGTGTATCTCACAGATATTTTGTCAAGTAAAATAATCTGGACAAAAAAGAATATATTAATATATATAATTCTCTTTATATAAAGTTTAACAATCATCAGAACTGATCAATAATGTTAGAAGTCACAATACTGGTTGCCTCTGGGCAGGGGGGAACAGGTAGAGACTGAGAAGGAATATGAAAGAATCTTACAGAGTGCTGGCAATGTTCTATATCCTGATTTGGGTGGTGGTTACACAGGTTGACACATATGTAAAATTCATCAAGCTGTGCACTTAAGATTTGTGTACTTTATGCGCTTTATTGTATGTGTTTTTTACTTCTATTATAAAAAAATCTTCTAAACCAGTAATTTAAATCATGACTGATTATACTTTAACAAAATTGGCTGCCACTTGATTACTTCATGTCATGTTGGTGTTGGCACAGTGCTCCATCCACATACACACCAAACTAAGAACGACAGACTCAACTGTGTTCCCCACAAAATTCATAGATTGAAGCCCTAATCCCCAACATGACTGTATTTGAAGGTAGGGCCTATAAAGAGGCAAATAAAGTCATAAGGGTGGGGCCCTAGTCCAACATGACTGGTGTCCTTACGAGAAGAGGAAGAGACACCAGGGATGTGCACACAGAGAAGTGCCATGTGAGGACACAGCAAGAGGGCAGCCATCTGCAAGCCAAGTAGAAAGGCTTCAGGAGACACCAGACCTACTGACATCTCGATCTTAGACTTCTAGACACCAGAAGCGTGAGAAATAAATGTCTGCTGTTTAAGTCCTCCAGGCTGTGGTATTTTGCTATGTGAGCCCCAGCAGATTAGCACACCAGGTAAAGGTGGCTTCAAGAGAAACTGCAGGAACTTCACACAGGCCCTCTGGAATTTATAGGATCCAGATTTTGGTTCCTGACTCTTGCAGGGAGAAGTCTAAGAGCTCATCAGAGCTACCAGAGCAAAAACAAAGGTGTGAGTGTGGGGTATGTTTGGAGCAAAAGGCATTTCTACTACCAAGGGAACGTGTGTGTGTTTCCTGTGGTCATAATGTGGGCTCCAAAAAAGCAGCCTGCCTAAGTTGGAGGAAGTGAAGTTTAAAATAAGTTTTACTTAACCACAAACGAAGACAGTAAAAGAGGAAAGAGGGAAGAAAGATCTACAAAACAACCAGAAAACACACAGCAAAATGGCAGTAGTAAACGCTTACCTATCAATAAAAATTTTGAATGTAAATGGATTAAATTCTTCAATTAAAAGACACAGTGTCTGAAAGGATAAAACAACAAAAAAAAACATGACCCAACTATATGCTGTCTATAAGAAATTCACTTCACCTATAAAGACATACATAGTCTGAAGGCAAATGGATAGAAAAAGATATTCCATGCAAGGGAAACCAAAAAAGAGCAGGAGTAGCTATACTTATATCAGATAAAATAGGTTGAAGTCTATTTTAAAGTCAAGAATAGTAAAAAAGAAAAAAAAAAGACCATTATATAATGACATGGTCAATAGAGCAAGAGGATGTAAGAATTCTATATAATGCACCTAACACCAGGGCACCCAAATAAATAAAGCAAATATTAATAGACCAAAAGGGAGAGATTAACTGCAATACAATAATAGCAGGGGACTCGACACCCCACTTTCAGCAATGGACAGAGCATCCAGACAGAAAAATCATCAAAGGAATATCAGAGTTAAACTGTACTCTAGACTAAATGGACCTACCAGACATTTACAGAATACTCCACCCAATAGCTGCAGAACATATATATTTTTCTCAACAGCACATGGAGCATTTTCCAGGATAGACCATATGTTAGGTCACAAAACAAGTATTAAATTAAAAAAAAATCGATATCATATCAAGAATCTTTTCTGAACACAGTGGAATAAAACTAGAAATCGAGTAATAGAAGGAACCTTGGAAACTACAAATTTGTTAGATTAAACAACATGTTACTGAACAATGAATGGGTTGATGCAGAAATTCAAAAGGAAATTTAAAAATTCCTTGAGACAAATGGAAATGGAAACACAACATACCAAAACCTATAGGATACACAAAAGAAGTTCTAAGAGGGAAAATACCTATATTAAAAAAGTATGTAAGATCTCAAATAAACAACCTCATGTTATACCTCAAAGAACTAGAAAAATAAGAACAAACTAAACCCAAAATTAGTAGAAGGAAAGAAATAAGTATCAGAGCAGCAGTAAACAAGACACAGGTTAAAAAAAATACAAAAGATCCATAAAACAAAGAGATGACTTTTCTTAAAGATAAACAAAATTGACGAATCTTTAGCTAGACTAACAAATCTTTAGTTAGACTAACAAAAAGAGAGAGAAGTCTGGGCATGGTGGCTCACACCTGTACTCCCAGCACATTGGGAGGCCAAAGGAGGAGGATAGCTTGAGGCCAGGAGTTCAAGACCAGCCTGAGCAACATAGTGAGACCCCATTTCTACAAAACATAAGAAAATTAGTTGTGCATGGTGGCATGTGCCTATAATCCCAGATACTTGGGAGACTGAGGCAAGAGGATCACTTGAGTCCAGGAGTTTGAGGCTATAGTGAGCTATGATTGCACCACTGTACCCCAGTCTGGGTGACAAAGATCTGTCAAAAAAAAAAGAAAGAAAGAAAGAATAAAAGAACATAAAAAGAGAGAGGAGACTCAAATAAATAAAATCAGAGATTAAAAAATAGACATACAACTTATACCACAGAAATAAAAAGGATTATAAGAGATTATTATGAACAAATACAGGCCAAAAAATTGGAAAATCTAGAAAAAATAGATAAATTCATGGACACCTAAGCCTGCCAATATTGAATCATGAAGAAATAGAAAACCAACAAACAGACCAATAAAGAATAATGAGATTGAAGCAGTAATAATAAGTCTCTGACCAAAGAAAAGCCCAGGATCTGATGTCTTTGCTGCTGAATTCTACCAAACATTTAAAGAAAAACTGATACCAATTCTTCTCAAACTATTCCAGAAAAATCGAAGATGAGGAAATACTTCCAAAATCATTCTATAAGGGGAGCATACCTTGATACTAAAACCAGACACACACACACACACACACACACTACAGGCCAATGTCACTGATAAATATAGTTGCAAAAATCCTCAACAAAATACTAGCAAACCAAATTTGACAACAAATTAAAAAGATCATTCACCATAATTAAGTGAGATTCATCCCAGGAATGAAAGGATGGTCTAATATACGCAAATCAATAAATGTGATACATCACATTAACAGAATCAAAAACAAAAAATATGATCATTTAAATAGATACAGAAAAAGCATTTGATAAAATTCAACATCCCTTGATGATGAAAAAAAACTCTCAACAAATTAGATACAGAATGAACATACTTCAACACAATAAAGGCCATAAATGACAAACCTACAGCTAACATACTGAATGGGAAAATGTTTAAAGCTTTTCCTCTAAGATCTGAAAAAATACAAAGATGCCCACTTTCACTACTCTTATTCAACATAGTACTGGAAGTCCTAGCCAGAGCTATTAGGCAAGAGAAAGAAAGAAAGGATATCCAAATTTAAAAAGAAGAAGTTAAATTGTCCCTATTTGCAAACAACACAATCATATATACATGTATGTATGTATATATGTATATATATGTGTATATATACACATATGTGTATACGTATGTATGTATATATATGTGTGTGTGTGCATATATATATATATATAATCTCAAAGACTTTACCAAAGAACTATTAGAACTAATAAATAAATTCAGTAAAGTTGTAGGATACAAAAACAACATGTAAAAATCAGTAGCGTTTGTATATGCTGATAACGAACTATCTGAAAAAGAAATCAAGAAAGCAAACCCATTTACAATAGCTACAAAAAAATAAAATAACTAGGAATAAATTTTACCAAGGAGGTAAAAGATCTCTACAATGAAAACTATGAAATGTTGATGAAAAAAATTAAATAGGACACAAATAAATGGAACGATATCCAATGTTCATGGATTGGAAGAATTAATATCATTAAAATGATATTACCAAAGTCATCTACAGATTCAATATAATCTCTATGAAAATACCAAAAACATTCCTCACAGAAATAGGAAAAACAATCCTAAAATTCATAAGAAACCACAAAAGACCTAGATTAATCAAAGCAATCTTGAGAAAAAGGAACAAATCTAGAGGAAGCCTCACACCATCTGACTTTAAAGTATACCATAAAGCTGTAGTAACCGAAACAGCATGGTTTGAGACACATAGATCAATGGAACAGAAGAGAGAGTCTAGAAACAAATCCATGCATTTATAGCAAACTGATTTTCAACAAAGGTATCAAGAGCATACCTTGGGGAAAAGACATTGTCTTCATTAAATGATACTTGGAAAAATGGACATCCATGTGCAGAAGAACGAAACTAGACCCTTATCTTTTACCTTATACAAAAATCAACTCAAAATGGATTAAAGGCTTAAATGTAAGACCTGAAATTATAAAATTACTGGAGGAAAACACAAGGGAAATGCTTCATGACATTGGGCTGGGCAAGGATATTTTGGATAGGACCTCAAAAGCATAGACAACAAAAGCAAAATAGACAAATGGATTTTATCAAACCAAAAAGCTTCTGCATAGCAAAGGAAACAATCAATAAAGCAAAGAAACAACCTATAGAAAACCTTTGTAAACTATGAATCTGACAAGAGGTTAATATCCAGAGTATATAAGGAACTCAAACAACTCCATAGCAAAAACTCAAATAATCTGAATTTAAAATGGGCAAAAGACCTGAATAGACATTTCTCAAAAGAAGACATACAAATGACCAACAGGTATATGGAAAAAATGCTCAACATCACTAATCATCAGGGAAATACAAATCAAAACAGCAATGAGCTATTACCTCAACCTAGTTAGAATAGCTATCATCAAAAAGCCAAAAAAAATCACAAAAACAATAGAGCTAGGCATGCTGGCACACACCTATAATCCCAGCACTTTGGGAGGCCAATGTGGGAGGATCACTTGCTCAGGAGCTTAAGACCAGCCTGAGCAACATAGCAAGATCCCCATCTGTACAAAAAATTAAAAAATTAGCTGGGCGTGGTGGTGCATGCCTGTAATCCTAGCTAACCAAGAGGCTGAGGCCAAAGGATTGCTTAAGCACAGAGTTTGAGGTTACAGTGAGCTATGATCAATTCACTGTACCCCAGCCTGGGTGATAGAGAAAGACCCTGTCTCTTAAAAAAAATAATAATAATAACAAATGCTGCCGAGGGGAACTCTTATACGCTGTTGGTGGGACTATAAATTAGAACAGCCATTATGGAAAATAGTATGTACGTTACTCAAAAAATTAAAAATAAAACTACCATATGATCCAAAAATTCCACTACTGGGTATATATCCAAAGGAAATAAAATCAGTATGTCAAAGAGATAGCTATATTCCTGTGTTTATTGCAGCATTATTCACAATAGCCAAGAGATGGAATCAACCTAAGTGTCCATCAATGGATGAATGGATGAAGAAAATGTGGTACACATACACAATGGAATACTATTCACCTGTAAAAAAAGAATGAAATCCTGTCATTTTCAGCAACAGGTATGAAACGTGGAGGACATAAGTAAAATAAGCCTAGTACAGAAACACAAATACCAAATGATCTCACTCATATGTGGAATCTAAAAAATTTGATCTCATAGAAGTAGAGAGTACAACAGAGGTTATCAGAGGCCGGGAAAGGGGGAGAGGGGGCAAAGATGGCGAGAGGCTGGTTAACGGATACAAAGCTACAGTGATAGAAGAAGTTCTGTTACACAGTAGGGGGACTACGGCTAATAACAATGCAGTATATATTTCGAAATAGCTAGAAAAGAGGATCTTGAAAGTTACCACCACAAAGAAAAAAGTTTGAGGTGACTGATGTGCTAATTACCGATTTGATCATTATACATTGTGTACCTGTATTGAAACCTCATACTGTACTCTATAAGCATATACAATTATTATGTGTCATTTATAAAAAAAATTTTTAAAGTAATAAAAAGTTAAATGAAAATAAAATGATACAAGTTTAATACTACCACAAACGTTCCAGAATGGCTAAAGCTAAACAAATGGTAAGGGACCAAGTGTTGATGTGGATGTGGAACCACCACAACTCTCAAAAACTGCTGTTGACAGTGGAAATTGGTACAACCACTCTGGAAACCATTTGGCAATATCTCTAAAGCTAAATATACACCTATTCTGTGACCCGGCAATTCCACTCCTGAGTATATACCCTACAATAATCAGTGTATCTGTGCCGGGAAAAAAACATACAAGAATGTTGACAGTAAAACAACTCAAATGTCCCTCAACAGAAGAATAAATTCAGTATATTCACACAATGGATTATTAAACAGCAATAAAAAGGGACAAATTACTGATGCGTACAAAACATGGATGAATTTCTAAAATAATATCAAAGAATTCAGACACAAAAGACTACATATTGTATTATTCCACTTACATAAATTTAAAAACAGTCAAAGTTGTTCTATGATAAATAACAGCAGTTAGAGCCGTGGTTACCTTTGGGGTAGTGCTTGATAATGACTGAGAAGGAGCATGCGGGGGCTGGGAAAGGTTCTATATCTATATCCAAATGCTAGCTACATGAATTTTCATATATATAAAAACTCAACTATACATTTGATATTTTTGCTCTTCACTACATTCAAGTAATATTGCAATTTTTAAAAATCAAAAATTAGACAGGAGTTTGAGATTTTTATTATTATACTGGACTGTATTACATGATTAACAGACTGGATTTGACTTTTCACCATCTAACTGGGAAATCTAAGGGACCTGCCCAAGATTTTATTCCTGAGGGATTGAGAATACAAGTCTGTTAAGTGCGTAGGAAGGAGCTGTAAGAGACGAACTAGAGATGGGATCAGGCTGGGAGCCACGCCCTGGGGCACTTAGTTTGAATGAGATCACGCCCTTGCTTGACTTCTTCCCCTTCTCCCCGTTTCCCCTGGGAACATCTCCTTGATAAAGCAGTCCACGTACACACGAACCCTCTTATCAGTGTCTGCTTCTGGGGAGTCTGTCCTAAGACATCTGCGAACCGTGCCAACTAATACAGACCTTCTGGCCAGCTTCAGTGTCGCAGTCCCACATGTACACAGATGATCACCGATAACCAGACATTTGCTGAAAATCTCCAGCAGGGAAGCGAGTGAGCAAAATAAACAATGAGATGTAAACAAGCCCACCGCAATTTCCCCAAGTGGAAGAAAGAAAAAGGAGGGGTGGTAAGAAAGAGAAAAATTAAAGTCAGAAAGAAGGTATGGCTCGCTGTGCCGGTATCATAATAACTGAAACCACATTCTCTTTACTTCATCAAGGGGAGCCTTATTCCACCTAAGGAGCTGCAGACAGATGGACGATCACCTACCCACCACCATCAGTTCCCTCTAAGGCTGCCCTCGCCCCAGTGGCCCACCCCCCGCATCCATCCCTGAAGAGTAATCCTCAAAACAGTCTGCACTGCCAGTCAGTACTATGTTGTGTCTCACATGGAGCAGCTTAGACATAATAAGGAACAAAATCCTGAGCCCCTCATCCTCCTCTCTTTCCCACACAGGCTTCAGATACCTCACGTGACTCACACGTAAAATGCACTTTTAACACTGGCTTAACATTGTCTCAGGACTAGACATCATCTACCACAGCAGTAACAAGTTACGCCAAGTTGAAAGTATACTTCATAATTTATTTTACGCACACCGTGGATCTTTTCTCCAGGTTATGGCAAATTAATATATTTTGGCAGGCTAACATAGTTAAGTACTTAATTGAAAGCTGACTTAATTGTTTCTTTCCTTAACAAATTTTAATAAGGAGTATATACTATTAATGATTTTGGCTCCAATTTTCTAGCACATTCCCTTCTTCCCATCCCTTAATTATACATACACAACGTCCTTATTATAGAATAACATATAGACTATTTGGAATAACACACACACACCCCTGCTATTAATTCCAGCATCCAGTTTCTGTCTACCTCATTTTGAGAAGAAAAATGCAAATGTATATAAAATTCCTAAAATTCAACTTCCAAGCCTATAGTTATTAAGAAGTAAAATGGGAGCTGTGTTTAAGGCTTTGCTCTTTAGAGAAGATATACACGATTCCTCAAAACATGTTGGGGAAATACAGATAAAAAAGTAAGGTACGTTCTCCCAGGTCCTCTTTATGTACAGCCAAATGCACAGATTTCTGGCCCCTGTGATAAATTTTGGGGAAAGCACACCAAAACATAGGGATGCTGGCAGCCAAGGCACGAAAGCACTTCTGCCAGCCCAGAGCTCCCTATAGTTTCAGAAAGCCCAGGGGAGCAGAGCTGAATGTTTGGCCACTTTAGTTATTCTCTAATAAGCCCTTTTCATGCTGAAATGTTGGTTTTGTTTTGTCTGTTTGTTTTTCCCTTCTGTCCTCCCTAACATTCTTTTCCTTTTACGGTTAATAGTAGAGGGGGAAAAACTTTAAGGCAAGAATCCCAAAGCCCTTATATTTAATCACAAAATGTTGACTTGATCATTCCCAAAGGTTTACTTGAGAATAAGCAGAATTTCTTCTAAAGATGGAAAAATAGGATATATACAAAAGCAACAGATTCTTATCCTCATTTATTCAATAAATATTCAGCATATAGCATACATGTGTGTGGGGGTTTACTATATACATGCTACTATCCTTCTTAGTGTTAGGGGAGATTTTAAAAAAAATATGTGTGGATGGATATATATTTTGGAAAGATGAGAGAGGGAGATGGAGCATGAGCTGCTGGAATCCAAAGTGGCACAAATGCTGTGAGAGTTTAGACCAGGGGTTAGCAAGCTAAGGTCCATGAGACAAATCTATCCCACTGCCTGTTTTTGTACTGCCTGGGAGCCAAGAATGGTTTTTATAGTTTTAGATGGTTGGAAAAAACCTAAAGGAGAATCAAAATTTTGTGACATGTGAAAATGAAATGAAATTAAAATTTCGGTGTCCATAAATTAACTTTTATTGGAATACAGCCACATTCATTGGTTCACGTATTGTTTCCAGCTGCTTTTTGCACTACAAGAGCAAAATTGAGAAGTTGTGGCAGACACCGTACGGCCCAGAAAACCTACTGGCTACCTGGCCCTATACAGTAAATGTCTGCTGAGTCCTGGCTTAGAGGAAGGAGACACTAGGGATTAGGACGAGGGACTCCCTTCTGCTCAACACCGTTATGAAGGACGTGGCACGTCGCCCTCACTTTCGATAGCCCTTTGCATCCCCTTTGACCGCGGTGGCCCTGTGTGGGAAGAGATGGGCAGGGCAGGTTTCTTCAGTCCTCCTTTTACAGCTGGAGAAGCTGAGGCTCAGCCCAATCTGGGGACTTGTTCATTGTCGGTGGTTAATTATGGCAGCACCATATTCCAACTCATCCTGAATCTCTTCTACCCCATGGGGCCAAGACTGGAGAGATGTCAGTGCAACGCTGCTGTGGTTTGGACGTGGTCTTTGCCAAAACACGTGTTGAAATTTGAACCCCAAAGTGGCAGCGTAGGCAGGTGGGGCCTAATGGGAGGTGTTTAGGTCATGGGGGTGGATCCCTCACAAACAGATTAATGCCCTCCCTCAGTGATGAGTTCCTGCTCTTGCAGGAATGGTTTAGTTTCCTAGAGAGTGGGTTGTTAAAAAAAGAAATCTGACTTCCTCAGTTTCTCTCTGTATTGCTTCTTTTCTCACCATGTGACCTCTTTGCACACACCCATCCCCCTTCCACTTTCTGCTATGAGGCCGTCACCAAAAGTGGCTGCCTAATCTTAAACCTTCTAGCCACCAAAACCCTGAGCCAAATACACCCCTTTTCTTTATAAATTACCCAGCCTTGGGTATTGTTACAGCGACACTGAACAGATTAAGACAAACACTAACACACACACACACGCTGACAGCCCAATCAGGATGAGGGCATCACAGACAAGAGAGTCCAGCTGGGGAGGGCGGGGTGGGAGGCGGCCGCTGGAACCAGAGGACAAAGGAGACTCAGGACCAGGAGCTGTCTGGACCCATCCCTATCCCTGGACCTGAGGCATATCCCCTTTGCCCTTTCCGTCAGTCACTGAGAGAGCCTGAGGGCCTCAAAGTCTCATCTCCAATGTAAGTTCTCTCCTGCAGTGGTTAGGAAAAGTAAGATCATTGTGAGAAGTGAATGAGTCAGTTGTGGAGAGTACTTAGCACAATGCCTGGCACTTTGCAGTTGTAACTTGTTTTTAGTCCCCGGATGGGGAACCTGAGCTTTTTAGAAAAGGAATTGATACGTTCTTACTATAGACAACTAGAGAGCCATAAAGGACACAATCATACTGAACATAAGATTAAGTCAGAGTTTCATATGACTGAACACTATGGAAAATTCCATCTGTGGAACAATTTCTAGCCCCTTTAGGATAAAACTCTCCCATGTATTCGCTCAGGGAAAAAAAATTCTTGTATTTTCAAGTTTTTTGTAAGAGAAATGGGTGTAAAAACTATTTTCACATCTGCAAAGAAATATATTAGGTTGAAATTTAGAATTAAGGAATTGAACTGAACATCCAGAACTCCAGAAGCTGAGGGACGGCAGCTAGGGAGAGAGGCAGGAAGGGAGGACAGGAAAGAACCGTGCGAAGAGATTAGCCGGACCCGTGAGGAATCAGCCCAGTAACAAGGTCAGGGCCCAGGGACTCGACACAGTTCACACATCCCAGGAAAGCCACTGGATTTAGAAACCAATCCATTCATCTTACTCCACTTTCCATGCTAATAATTTCTTCTTTTGGAAATAAAATGTCTACTCAAAAATAAAGTTTCCCTTTATAATTACTGTGACATCATATACCCATACCACCAAATGTCCTAACAATTTGAAACGAATGAAAAAAAAAACTTTTGAAATGAAATTATTTCATACTATAAGAAAATAAGCACTCTTCTGATGGATGTAAAACAATAGAACAGTGTTTTTTTTTTTTAAACTGCACGTCAGGATCCATTAATGCTGAAATCAGTTTAGTAGGCTGGCATACACACAGAAAAGAATACGATAGAAAATATCAGAGTGGATTACATATAACAAAGGACAAAGTATTGTTGAGCCAAACACATTTCAGGGATGTGTGTGTGTTTACACTCTCATTTATATTGCGAGGCCATCATGTAAATTGCATTCTCACTAAGAATCATGATCAAAAATGTGTAAAAACCACTGTAACAGAGTGTTATATTTTAATAAAGTCCAGTATAAAAATCCTAATTCACTGATCAGTAATGTTTGGGGGTAATTACTCTAAGTGGAATTTCCTTAAATGGAAAGCTCTTCCTTCCTCTGCTTTTAAAATATGCTATAATTTCCAGGAAAAAAGAATTTATGTATACTTTGTCAAGTAGACTTAAAATAAAGTGTGTCTGTCAATGAATACAGAATTGATATCAAGATACAAAATTTATCAAAAAGTCAATGACATAAATGCTTACATTATTTGGAATGATGGCCAATCAACTCCTTTATGAAATAAACCAATGCTGTATCTTTCACACTAAATGTACACTAATTAATCCACCATGGAACAGAAGAGGAGGCTGAAGCAGAAACCTGGTGGGCAGGGACTGGTTTTGCCACCACCATACTGCAACAACCTCCCACGATCCCCTTATTTATACAAAAAGACGACGAGATTTCTGTTCTCCAAAAAAGTGTATTTCAGAAAAGAAAAAGTTGCCTTATATTTGAATGCTTACAAAATCTCCCATAGTATAGGGCATTCTCTTAATTTCTTTCTTCTGAATGCCAAAAAGCAAAAGGCCTGTTACCTCCAAGATAACAAGGGAGAAATCAAGCAATTCATTAATGCTGGATGTGATGGCAACTGATTTTAAAGGGAGAAACCATGTCAGAAACATATTACCTGGTAAGACTGCAGATTTCATGCAAAGGAGGTATATGTCTCAGAGGTTACTATTTGGAGAAGACAGCCTGAAACCACCTCAATCAATACAGATAGGGATGCTCACAGAGGTCAGGTGATTGAAAGAAGATAAATAAGTGAATGAATGAGTAAAAGAAGCCAAGATTTAACACTGATTTAAGTAAACGTTCCTGAGGAGGAGCTTCTCAATGGCCTGTGTTGGATGTCCTTGTACAAGTCATACAGAAGTGCTGGGCTGCTGAGACGGTGAAGAAAGGAAGGAACAAACGTTGTGTTATGTGAATGGGTACACAGGATTTGGAAGAAAGTTTGTAGTGGCAGCATCATATGCAAATATAGTATTTCTATATACTATATCTCAAATAAGTTAGATAGAAACAAATATGCCAAAAGTGACCTAGTAATGACAAAGACTCTGAAGTCAAAAAAGCATCTGGAACATTTGAATAACTGAGTTCACAAAATGTGAGAGTGGAAGGATGTCATATTCCTAAATTATTAATTTTATGTAATGTGATTTCTAAATATGTGTAAATAAATTAATAAATGTAAGTAGACACTTCTCTCTTTGCACTCCTAGAATGTGCAAATTCAAGTTGGAATTAAGAACTTAAAGAAGGCTTTTTCAAAACCTTCTCACTGGAAAATTGGGGATACTCCTTTAATTGGGGGTACCTTATACATGGGCACATAACGATAATCTGCATCTCAGATAACTGAGGGTTGTCAGTAGTTGGATTGTGAGTGAACTGAACTGTAGGAAGTTGATACAGTACATTAAAATCCCTAAATTAAAATACCAACAAACTGCTATCAAACCAATTCTTACCCATTAAAAAATTCTTTGTGATATCTCTGCTGCTTCTGAGTTCCACCATAGCTTTGATGGACAGTTCCTGCATACACTTGACAACTTCCCTCCTCCAGCTGGCTCTGCCTCTCTGCTTCTCCACTCTAGGGCTTTCTCTGGTGCCTCTGGAGCTTGCTCAGCCTAACACTGGCACAGCCCTGAAGTGCTGGGGATTAATGCCCCCAGGGGAAACGGTGGATACATACTCCAGTTTCTCCATCGCTTGGTGGACAATTCTAAGGTGCAGTCTACGCTGATAGCAGCAGAGCCAAGCCCCATTTGCCCACAGTGGTAACCTGCTCATTAACACACGTCTCATTGGCTTTCTTCCCTTCCCTGTCTCATTTTCTCTACTCTCTCACTTTTGTTGCTTGGGTTTGCCTCCCAAATAAACTATCTGGACTCAAGTCCTTGTCTCAGGGTCTGCATGCATAAACCACTTTAGGATCATATGGTGATTTTATTGCCTCTTTGAAAAACAGCTAGCTGTCTGCAGAAGTCAAGGTAAAACAGCTTTACCCTCATTCTTTACACCCGAATTTACTTAAATCTTTGGAAATGTGTCATCCATTCCTTTCAGTAAGTATTTAATGATCCCCAAAGAGTCTTTCTATGTGTTGCAGGATTTACCCAGATGAACAAAACAAAGTTCTAGCCTCGAGGACCTTACACTTGAGAATGAGAAATGAAACAAGGAGAAGGAAAAGAAACTTATATTTAAAGAATATTCAGACCACAAAAGAATGATGTGGAAGTTCCAAGGAGAGGGTCTACTTCCAGCTGACTAGTATTTCATCACTCTCCAGACAGAATTACTCTTTGTTTTACAACTTAAAATAAACTTCTTTAAAGACATCCACCCTTTTATAAACCCAGCACTGATTCACAGGTCAGCACAAACATCGTACGTTGTGATACAGCCTATGGGCAACCAATTCAATACCGAAGGCAAAGCGTCTTATTGCGTATTCTCTCAGTAGCTGCAGCATCTGCCAGGTGTGATACCACACGTCCAGGAGAACCGAGGAAACCAGTGAGACTTCCCTGCTGTCCCTGGATCATGCCAAACGTGTTCCCACCTCAGGCCCTTCACTCTTGATAGTCTCTCTACCTGGAAGACCCTGCCCCTAAATACCTTCAGGGATCACTCCTTCAAATCTTCAAGCTCTCTCCACCCTACGTAAAATAACATCACCACCCCACACATTGTCATGCTTTATTGTCTTCCCTGTCTTATTCTTCTTCATAGCACTTACCACCTGATAGATTATGTATTTGCTTATTTATTTGTTTATAGTCTCCTCCCTCTAAAAGCCCTGTGATGTTAATGACTCCCCCCCGGCCCGTCCCCCTTACACCTAGAATAGCGTCTGGCCCAGAGAACGTGTTCAATGAATACTTATTGAAACAACGAATACATTTCATCAAAAACATCACTCACCACAGTGGAAGTTCCATAAACTCATCTGGAATCATGATACAATCCCATAACTCATGGGTCTAAAGAGTATACAATCATTTTGTGGAAAAAAGTAGGTTTTTTTTGGTAAAGCTTCAAGGTACGTATCAGGCATGAATAAATTAAATAGTTTTAATTCTATCATAAACTTGTATAGGCCACAGGATGTAACTCATTAAATGTCCATTGTGTAAGAAAGAAATCCTTAAATTTTAGATTTTAGATACTATACTTAGCTTACTAAAAATATTTATGCATATATTCATGCGACAAACGTACATTGAGTGCATATAACTGGTACAGTGTTGGGTACGATACCAGCTATGTTTGATTTTTCTTTTGAAAATCAACTTTACCCTCCCCTGTAAAGCCATATCTTGCTATTATAGACAGGGGACTCTCATCTTTTAAAAAACACTTATGTTTTTCCCCATTATTTTACTATGAACTTAGCTCAGTGATCTCTGAGACAGAATATTCACAGGAAATACTTCAGATAGAGTCTGAAGTATTTCCAATGAGGAAATACTTATTCAAGTAATTGAATTCAGGTAACTTTAAAGGTAAACATTCTTCTCCTTTCACTGCATTTGAGAAGCCAAGAACCACTGTATTTAGCAACATTAAACGCTCACTATTCCAAAAATTATCTAAGTAGTTGTCAAACTCCAATTATCAGCAACTAATTCATTCCACTACAAATTCATGCTCTTTAAACACAGGAGGCCCTAATAATAGTTGGTGATAATCTTCTATTCGCCCCTAATTGAACCTGACCACCCCTCTTTTGACTTTCCATTAAAAGCTGTGGCCAAATTCCTTTCTTTCCACCTTAAAATTCTTATGCTTCTGTCTCAGAAGAGTCCTCCCGTTGCTTTCATCCGGTATCCTCCCACCATCTTGAATACTCCACCAACTCAGACTTTCCCTTATATTTTCAGTCTCTCTCCCTCTCAATGGATTCCTCTCCTCCGTTCGTAAAGTAGGCTCAAGTCTTCCTATACTAAAATCACTACTTTCCCTCTACCATGCTATTCCTTTGATATTTCATACTCTCTCACCTTCTCCTTTACATCCCAACTTAACTGAAAAGGAAGTCGTTTTCACTGCTTTCCATTCTCCTTCCCCCACCCCCTGCAACCCCTTACCCCCTGGTGGCCACTTCCACCCACCTCCAAGGAAACCAGGAGCCACAGGCAGTGGCTTTGCCTTGGTCACTCCCTTGCTCATGGGGTGTGCTGTATGAATGACAGGGGCTCCCCTCACCCTTTCCAGCTTCCATGACACTGTGCTAGTCTACTCCTATCATTTTTATACAGCTGTCCCTGGTTTAATATGGTTCTTACCCTCTTCCTTCTCTTTTCCCCTCCAACATATAAACATCCCTCAAGGATCCTACCATTATCCTCTCCTTCTTTTGTCCCCAATTTTCTTTATGAGTGATTCCTGGGACATCAAAATTGCTCCTAAGGAGGTGATTTACAAATCTGTAGCCCTAACGTCTCTCACTGAAGCTCTGTGCCTGTATTCTAGTCCCTTCACTCAGACAAACCTGGCATGCTCAAAATGAAACTTCCTTTTTCTCCTCTTCCTCATTCTCCTTTGAATCTTCTTACTGAAAATGACCCAACCATTCTCTCAGCTAAGCCTGACAATGACCTTTGACTTCCCTCCTCCCTTTCCCCCATTTCCAGTTTCAGTTGCTCAGATTATTCCTGAACACCATCTCTTAGGTCCGTGAGCTCTGTGCCCCGCTCTTCACACCCACTGCCTCTTTCCCTCTTTCCCATAATTTGGCAATAGGTTCTATCTGGTCTCTCTCCCATCAATCTTTTCCCGTGTTATTCCATTCAATCTAATGCTGTAAAAGCATTGTGCTAAAGCACAGTTCTGATCCTGTCAACCCTCCTCCCCAGAAACTTTCCATGGCTCCCCAGTACTTACTGAATAAAATCCACACTCCTTACCTTGACATACAAGTTGCTTCGAACCTTGGACAAACCTCTCTTTCTTGCTTTTTCTCTCATTACATCTCTTGGCATTCCCAGCACTCCAGCCAAAGCACACCATTCTCTTTACCTTGTGTAGCGCACACCTTCCCACCACCAGGCCTTTGCTAGGCCGTTCCTCCCCCAAGCATGCCCTTCCTTCTCTGTCATCCCAAATGCCACCTGTATAACCCCAGTCCAAATACTATCTCTTCCGTATAACCTTCCCTGATTCTCCCATCAGGAGTCACTGTTGTACCCTGTGAACTCCCACAGCACTGCAGGAATACTGCCTTTTCAGCACTTAACCATTTTCTGCCATTTTTATAGTTGGTAACATACATGTCTCTTTTCTCCTTCTAGATCGTGAACTATCCCTGGACAGGACCTAAATCTCATCATTCTTTGAATCTCCAAACACTACTCAACATTCCCTGTCCCCTATCCAAAGATATTCAGTGCCTGAGATGTAGAAGGCAATTAACAAATATTTGTAAATTAATTATTGTAATCCGGAGGGTTAACTTCGGATTTTAGGGCTTGAAATTTTCTCAGTTTTAGCAACAATTACTTCTTCTGTGTAAAATAAAAGTCCTATCTCCCCATGGTACCATAGTTTATTCCTTTTGGTCCCACAGGTCAATTTTCAAATGTCTTTTACTCCTAAATCTTCTAAAAAAACAAACTTCAAGAGGCTCAATAACGGAATAGAAAAGCATTAATGCTACCTTAAGTGAAGGAAAGACATCCATGCAAAACAAATGGCTTGCTGCAGGCCACAGCAAAAGGTACAACCCTTTACCAGACTGAATTACAGGATTCAAGCTGTATCCTTAACCGTAGCAGTCCACTCTTTAGAAAAGCCAGGCACTGCATTTTAAAAATTATCACTTTTACATTAGAAAGGAGATCACTAATTCCTGAGTCATCAATTATGCTACTGTATAATTCGTCTTTCTCCAAACAGTTTATTTACCTTGGTAATTCCTAATATTCTTAAACTTCCTTGTAAGACATTTACATGTCTGGTTTTACTTGAAAATATAAAGATGATGACTTTTTATTTTTTTAAGCCAAAACCTCTTAGAATGGCTTTGAAATTCCATAAGTACTTTTCTCAGAAAGATATTTGGCAGAGCTAATAAGTGAGTAAAGAACTAAGATTCAAAATTCATTTTTATAAATCTATCCTTAAATCTTGGATGAGATTCAACAACCTCACATTAAAATTTTAGAAATCTTGACTTGAAGAACATGGGAAAATTTACTTTACCTTGACAGCTCAAGAGCACCTGGTCTGTATATCATCATTAATTAAGAGAAGAGAAATGAGAAGAAAAACGCATATGTAGATAGCCCTAGTTTTATTATTTTCAATGTAACAACGCTATCATGCAACCTTTGCCAAAAAACAAAACAAAATTTTTAAACAAAATTTTTTAGATTTAAAAGAAAAATCTCTGGTGCCAACGTGTTGTGTATTTACTTGTGTAGTCATGACTGCTACATGATTTTTGAAGAAGACCAGGGAAGCTAGTTCAGGTTCTGACAGCAATGCAGTAGAATTTAAAGTATTATGACTATAATATGTTCTAAGCAGGTTAATCTAGTCATACAACATTTTAATAAAGAAGCATCAAGATATGAAGTGTAAAGTGCACTTTCCTGAATACCACAGGAGAAATACAGGCAACGGGAGTCAAACTGCTGTGGACACACATGAATATGCCATCTCCCTTCCTATCTCTGTCCAACCCTACACAAGCCTATCTTTATCACTCAGAGACAATTAAGCAGCTATAGTCTGGATTCATTTCTGTGTCCTGGTTCTCACTGGGTGAGTTATTGCCAGTCTGACATTTTCTAAATTCCCTACTAATGGGCTACATCGGGTAGGAAAGCAGGGACTTCACTGACCTGGGACCCCATAACGGTGGGTCTTGGGAGATTTCGGTTCCCAAATGATAGGGCACCACTTAGCCATTGTGAGAGCTGAGAAAGTACATGTCACCAGCACTAGAGGGTATCCCATTCTCTAAAGAAAACGCCCTGTGCAATGCCGAGCAAGGGGCACCAAACATGTCTCAGTATGATCTTTTTCTTCTTTTTTTAAAGAGCTCTCCAGTCTCTCTCTCTACACATATCTCCAGAGTTCATACTAAAAGAACCAACACAAAGACCACTCATCCCTCAGCCATAAGGTATTCCGTGTTTAAATATGGAAGGAGAAGGTCTAGCAGGCATTCCAAGTTGCGGGGACAGGGAGAGGATTCTGACCATTAAAGACCCTTCTCCTTCAGGTCAGACAAGAGAAAAACAATAGAAACTGCAGAGTCAGGGAGTCCAAGACTCTTACAAAACACAGTCTAATGAGAAGAGAAATATCACGGGATGGAAGCTCCCTTCAAAACTGGGGACACCAGCAATCCCAGAATGTGTAACCGTTACCTTATTTCACGGCCATGTGTCTCAAAGCGACATGCCCACTTCCACATCCCCATGTCATGAGGCCAGAGGAAGGGGAAGCGAGAAACCCTACACTGGGCCGTCCACACTCCGGAGCAGACAGAGACTGTACTCAGAGTTGTAGGGTCAAAATAATAAACACTGTCCCACAGTCTTAGCTGGTGACATCGAGTCAGGGCGCAGGCAGATGCCTGGGTTTGGGGCGCAGTTCGGGGAACGTGGATGCAATCACATGCGTACACACACCTACACAGGATTTCACAAACCCGCCCCTACCCCATTGCTACCCTCCACACTTCACACACCAAGTGCATCCTGCCCACCTCACCGTTTCCATCTTCACATTCTTTCTCCTGGAGAGTCAGCTGGGAGATGAGGAATCCTAGCAGGGATCCCTGGAAATGTCACCCCCAACAGCTCCGGACTGCTACCCCCATCCCCTTTCTGTGCCTTTTACATACACACAAACACACTCACACACAGTCCTGCCATGACTGTCATCAGGCCCGATCGCTGCCCCCAAGCCCCCGGTATTTCAGTGTGCAGCGCACACCAGACGTCTCTTCCCCCAACGCCCCCTTCCCCCGCCTCGCTGGCTCCGTAGCTAAAGGCATTGCCCCCTGGATGTCGCTTGCTGTCCCTGCTCATCCGCACTATTGTTCCATGTAGCCCCTTTCGCGCCCGGGGGCGCCCTTCAGCGAGGACCGGGGCTCCGTCGGGGGCCGCATCAGCACTGGGCACCCGCTACTCCACCCATCCCTCCCTGGCGGTGGTACCTTGCCTGACAGCTGGGTCCGCGGGCCCGCGGGAGCAGGCGGCGCTAATGACAGCGTCGGTGCCGAGCCTGGGAATAAAGCTCCGCTCCAGCCGCTCCTACCTCCAGCGCCACCATCTTCTCCCGCTGCTGCTGCCGCCACCGCCGCCGCCGGTACCGCGGCCGCCCTCGCCCAGCTCCGGCTCCGGCTCCGCAGCCGCCGCTCGGACCCCTACGGTCCCGCGGCCCCACCCCCTTTCCCCACCCTCCCGCCCGCCTGCTTGCTCGCTCGCTCGCTCGCTCGTCGTGACGCGCGCCGGAGCCCGGCCCCGCCGGCCTGCGAGGGAGGGCGCACGGGGGGAGCGCGCGCGCGCACGCCGCCTGCTAGTAGCGCCCCTGCCTCCCACGCCCACCCGCGTGCGCGCGCCGCGCGCGAGCCCGAGGCCGTGTCGCCGGCGTCCTCCGCGGCAGACCGCAGCAGCGGCCTTTTCTCCGCGGGGGTGGGCTGACGGGGCGTCCGCGCTTCTCGCGCCCGGGTTCCGCCGGCAAGCAAGCCCCGCCTGCGCTCCTCGGCCTTACGCTCTGGCTCCGGCCGGGCGTACAGAGGGGGAAAAGCGGCTGCACTCCCGAGGGGACTGACGGGGACCTCCGCCCTCTTCGGCGGCAGCCTAAGTGGGTCCCCGGCTTCCAAAGCAGCAGCTATGGCCAACCTTTGTGTATAGGAACTGACTGCGCCGCAGGACCCCGAAGCCAGGCAGCAGCATCGACTTCTGCACTATGTTCGCTCTCCTTAGCTACTCCCGAGCTTTCCCGCTTCCCAGGCCCCATAAATACTGCCTGAGTCTCTAAAAAGATTGACAGTGTCTCCGGAATGCGCTGCAGTCCTACGTTGTCGCCGCAAGAGGGAGAGCCACGCGGGCTTGGGCCAGAGCGACGCTGGCCGGGTTTGCAGTCCTGGAGGGGAACTACCCAGTCCCGCCGGAGACAGCTGAAAGCCCCTGGATTATGATGCTGGGAAATGTTTGGCTTGTTTTCCTACCCGCTTCTCAGTCTGGTTGACCGAAACTTATGTCTCTGAGGCTGGCATAAGCCGTCAGGCCCGGATATGGCTCCTAGCTTGGGAGTGAGGCGACCCTTTGCGGCAGGGACCAGGTGGCAGGTGCAGTGCGTTAATGAAAAGCAGTGGACTAGACAGGCCCCGGGAGGCTTGGATTCTGGAGCCAGCCCCACCTGTAATTGGCGATGTAATAACCAAATCATTCCCCCTCTTCGGGACACTGATTTTTCAATAATAATATTTGCATAAAGCCTTATAGTTTGCAAAGCCCTCTTCATACACATATTCTCATCTGGTGTAATGAAGATAAACCCTGGTTATCCTGATCCTCTGTGAAATGCATCTTTTACCACATTGTGTTTCCATATTATTTTAAACACAATGTCTCTAGAAAAGTCTGGGGGTGTAGCCTGAAGCATGCTGGAAGTCTTGTTTTAGCTTTAAAATTTATATGTATTTTCCATTCTACTTCATAATCTTTTTTGCTTTAGTAAAGAAAATGATAGCTTCCCCTCCCCAAAAGGATGTTTTAATAAAATTTAAATACTATATGGCAGGAAGATGTATCATGCTTATCCTGTGACAGTACTTTTTTTTTCCAGTAAATATTCGTCATATAATCAAGCCAGACACAGTCCTTGCTCCACCAGAGTTCACAGTACAGTGGAGGAAATAGGTACTAAACAATCAGACTAATTAAGTGCAGATGCGATGAGTTCTCAACTGCAAAGGCGCCAGTGGTGCACAGGAGAGCCTAATCTAGACTTCACGACCAGATCAGGCTTTCTGAGGAAGACATTTCAGGTTGCCCGAGAGAGGCAGCAGTAAGACACACTCCCAGGTCGTAGGCAGAAAACGTGAAAAGGCTCAAACAGGTGGGGCTGGAGAGGCAGGCAGCAGCCAGAACCTGAGGGAGACCTTGTGGGCTCTTTTAAATAAGGATTTATCTTATGAGCTTGGAGCTTGGAAAGTCACTGAAGGGTTCTAAGAGTTGGCAGCAGGCAAGCAAAATCACATTTTGGTTCCTGAAAGATCGCGAGACAGCGTGTGAAGAAGAACTAATTCACAGAGGTCCAGGGGGGAGAGGGTCTGACCCCTTAACACATCCTGGTTTATCCTATTTGGTGAGTGTTTAGGGTTTTCAGTTTGTATGCTAACTATTCTTTTGCTTTTGGTTCTTTCTCTGCTTTCCTGTGTAGCCATTTGAGGCCTTTCAGAGTGCCTATTCTTTTACTTTTAATCCACTGTGGTTTTAGGAAGAAAATTAACTTTGTTAGAATTTCAGGTTATAAGTTCTGAGAGAGAGAGTTTTTTTGCCATTTGGTTTGTATCTCAGAGATCTTTCTACTAAACCTAAGCCTAACACAACCCTTTTGTGTTGTGTTCCCAGTTAGACAGGGTTCTTAGATACACCAATGAAAGATACATTACTGCTTTAATAATACCTTGGCCGGGTATGGTGGCTCAGGCCTATAATCCCAGCACTTTGGGAGGCCAAGGTGGGAGTATCGCTTGAGACCAGGAGTTTGAGACCACCCTGGGCAACAAAATGAGACCCTGTCTCTACAAAAAAATTAGCTGGGTGCCATGGTACATGCCTTAGTCCCAGCTACTCGGGAGGCTGAGGCAGGAGGATCACTTGAGCCCCAGAGTTGGAGGTTGCAGTGAGCTGTGATTGTGCCACTGCACTCCAGCCTGAGTGACAGAACGAGACCATGTCTCTAAAAAAAAAATAATACCCTCAAATCTTACATCACAGGATTTTTGCGCAGATTAAAGAATGTGAAATTACTCTGCAAAGTATTAAGTGCCATATAAAGAAAAGTAATAATTGTTATTAAATATAATGGCATCTTAGAGATCTCTAAAATTAATTAGTTACGAAATATTCACATGTGGAAATCTCCCTCCCTCCCCGCCGTCCATGAAATGCACAGATAGCCCTATTTCTTTTGGACAGTGTGAATGTCTTAAGTGCTCATGTTAATCTTTGTGCCTTGCTTGGCTGGCAGGAAACTCTAAGCCAAATTTGTAGATCATTGTAGGAAATGGGTGGATTCATATCTGTGCCTTAACCCTTCCTTTGGTCTTGCTGTATTCTATCTATAGATTTCCTGTGTCCGCTTTGTTGGTATTTTTCTACTTTTTAATAGATTCGTTATAAGCCACTTCAAATATTTGTGTCCACTTTTTATTTAACAAAGGTCAAAACTCCTATTCAGTATGTCAGGAGGCAGTATATACTACTACAAAATACTGGCAACCTGCCAGCCATTGTAGCTGGCAACAATACTACAGACAGTGTCCCAAGTGACTTGAGCCTTGTCCACCATTGCACGTGGATCAGAAGTCTCTATGCATGCCAATGTATAAAGTCTCATATTATTGGCAAACTTAAGTATGTCTCCCAGTCTCCCACTGTCTCCTTTTTTTTTTTTTTTTTTTTTGGAGACAGAGTCTCACTGTGTTGCCCAGGCTAGAGTGCCGTGGCGTCAGCCTAGCTCACAGAAACTGCACATTCCTGGGCTCAAGGAATCCTTCTGCCTCAGCTTCCCGAGTAGCTGGGACTACAGGTATGTGCCACCATGCCCAGCTAATTTTTTCTATATATTTTTTGTTGTTCAATTAATTTCTTTCTATTTTTAGTAGAGACGGGTTCTTGCTCTTGCTCAGGCTGGTCTCGAACTCCTGAACTCAAACAATCCGCCCGCCTCAGCCTCCCAGAGAGCTAGGATTACAGGCGTGAGCCACTGTGCCCGGCCCACTGTCTCCTTTAGTGTGATCTCTGGGGTCCCAAGCCCCCTGTCAGCCTACCCTATACCTATAAGTACAGATGATTCCCAACACATGATGGTTCAACTTCAATTTTTTGACTTTATAATGAGTTTATTGGTGTATTAAATACATTTTCAATTTATGATATTTTTGACTTATGTAAGCCTGTCATAAATCCAGGAGTATCTGTATATCTTACTGATACAAGCACTGTTTTGTCACTTGGTAAGAAAGCAGGGATCCATGAACTTTTATTCATTTAGGCTGCTTTTTGTCAGCAAAGACCTGAAGATTCCAGGATTCACTAAATTCATTCAAATTCCACAAAAGTGACCATATCTTCAACCTTTGATATGGTTCTAGACAGCAAAAATTGATATGTCTTTTCTGATAGTGGTAGATACTTTTCCTTGATTTTGAGTTCTTTAGTGATTACCTTATTTCTCAGTCCTTGAGCTTATAAACTGAGGTGGTATATAGGAAAAACACACAACAACCTTCTGTTTTTCTTGAGGATTTCAGTTCTGCTAATATCTGATAATATAGCATCATTTCTAAAATAAAGTGTAGCCATTTTGTCCCAGGATTTAAAGTATATAAGCGAAATGTATGGTTATAAAATGTGTGTGTCCTAAACGTCAATGAGTTTGCTTTTATATGCCAATTTTATTTTGCCAGCTTTTTCTTTAAACATAAATTCTGTCCTAGCTATAATAGTCAGGCTCTCTCTCTTTTCCTGAATCACATTCACTGTGCCCTTTAATGATTCCAACAAGAATTTTATACTATGACTGTGTTTATCTGATATATTGGAAAGCATTCTGGTGCCACATATAGTAATTCTACCTCTGAAAATGAAGTTTTTGAGTAAAGAGTGTCATGGGAACATTTTGACTTTTTAAAATGGTTATATGCCCATCCCCTGACCCAGCCTGGAGCTGGGCCAATCCTCCCCAAACCACATGGCCGATTGAGGATAGAACGAGATCTGGGGACCACAAAGAGGGTGAAATGGACAGAGGGAAACAAAAACATCAATTACCCTGCTCATCTCGGGCTTATAATAGTGAAAAACTAGAAACTTTAACCTAAATGTACAGCAATAAGGGAACTGGTATATAGATGGGTACGTCTTTACAGTGGAATTTTATGCAGGATTTAAAGAAACCATATCCGTAGATTTTTTTTAATAGCGTGAAAAAAGTTCACATCTTAACTGAAAAAAATCTGGATACCAAATTGTACAGATGGATGATCACAACTTTTAAAAAATTCACAGGAAAAAAGTACATCAAAATGTTAATAGTAGCTTACTCAAGTAGTAGGATGATTTTCTTCTTACTATGTTTCGGTAGTTTAAAAATAGTTTTGAGAAGGTACATATGTCCCTAATTTGAAAAATAAGATTATTAAAAATGTGGCTGTGAAAATTAACACCCCCTACCACCAGATGCCATAAAAATAACTATTGGGTCACTGTGCATTTCTAAAGCATTTTTTCCCAAATTTGATTCATCCTTCAAGACTTACTTCAAACACCACATACTTTATTAAGAAAACGTTTTTAGGCTAATGTTGCTCATTGACATACCTTATTATCTGAGCATCTGTTTGTGGCACTAGCAGTCTCACAGACTCTGTAGAATGTTGGGATATATATAGACAAAAATTGATAAAATTGGTTGCTCGTTCCATTTAGCACTTGCTTATATACTTATATACCAAATTTATTTCAGTAGTAAAGTACCTGAATATGATGGTCATCTGGTAGGAACACCATAAAATACTAATTCATCCTACAAACAGGCACAATTTTGCCAGAAGAAAATATGACATTGTATTTGCATATAAAATGTACCATTACAATTAGTAATATATTTCCTTAAAAATAAGACACTGTGAAATTAAGTGCTCAGCAATTTTAGAATTTTTTTTCTCCTACTATAATATGTGTTTGCTACAGATTTATATCTTTTTGCCATCTTATTAATTAGATTAAATGGTAGTTAAACACAAGTAGCTTAAGGAAGATGTCTAAGATAAAAATATGAAATTGAGAAAATTCTAATCAATTTTTTTTCTTTTGCCAATTTGTAGACCAAAAAATATAGGCTACCATTACTCATTTTTGGCAGAAGTCCACCATGGTATTGTTCCTAGAATGGCAATGACATATAGAAGCATGATTTAAAATGACTGCTCTGTTCCTGTTTTTTGTTAGGTATTTTGTTCTAGGTATCTTGGTATCATCTCCCCAGGTAGTTTATGAGCCCTGAAAGATCAATGACCAAATGTCAATTACATTCCCTTGGTATTTCCTCTACCAAACATCTAGCATATTATAGAGTACCTAGGAAGTACTCATCAAATATTTGTTGGCTGATTTGATGTACAGACGCTCCTTGATTTACAGTGGGGTTACGGTTTCAACTGAATGCGTATAGCTTTTGCACCATCCTAAAGTCAAAAAATCTTAAACTGAACCATAGTAAGTTGGGGACCATCTGTCCTTACTATCTTTCCAAGTATTCCAGTTAGGTTGTTCAAGAAGATTATCAAAATGATTTGCCTTTAAAATGATTTCCTTTTCCTTTGCTACTGTTTTTATTAGTATTCAGTAGTATCTGAAAACAAATTATAGATGTGTTTATTGACTCAAAAATCAGGAGCCTGGGTAAGGCTTTGATAGTATATACAATTGATGTCAGCAATTTTTCATCCCCTCTGTCTGCCAGGGGAATTCTTATTCTTTCTCTCTCTCTCTCTCTCTTTCTCTCTGAACATGCACGTACCATAATGATATCCTATGAAATTCTATTTCATGTAAGCACTACTTCTTGGGAATTTTTCCCATATGCTTGCACAGTATCAGTGTTCAGCATGAGGAATAACAATATAATTAACAGTCATGACTATATTGAACATTTCCAGTAGTTTATACTATTAAACAGCCACATCAGAATATTTAGATCTTCATTCCACAAACTTCATAAATGTCCTATTATGTGCAAGCTACTATGGTAGGCATTTGAGAGTCCAAGCCAAATATCACAAGCTCTATCCTCAAGGACTTTTCTATTTTAGGAGAGTCAGACCTGTAAACAAATAATTTCAGTGAAGTGTACTGGCTATAATAAAAGATATAAAAATGAAGGCCTGGCCCAATGGTGTTTTTGTTGTTGTCATTTGTTTGTTTTGCTAAATCTATGTGTTTGGGGAATTAATTTTCTATCTTCTAAAAGTCAAGTCTATAGTTAAATGAGCAGGTTTTTTCCCTCAAAAGGAACTTTCTTGCCTAGTAAAAAATATTATGATCACCTAGATTGGATGATTTCCATTTAACCAGAGGCTCGTGAGTTTCTCTCAGGTGAAAAATTTATGTATTTAAAAACACTATGGATAGACAAATGTGTCTGCTTCCAGAAAAAGTATAGAGATGATCATCTTTCTATGGATGAACCTTCTGAAAGTTGAAAAGAAAGGACTTAGGGTCTTTTATATTTTCTGTCAAACAAAAAACTGACCTTGAAGGGACATTCATCAGCATATAAACCCACAACATTTTCTAGTTTTATTTTATTCCTCAGAGAAATTTATCCTTCCTCTGCCTTCTACCTCAAATTCATATCTTTTTATTAAATTTGACTGTGGAGATGCTTCTAAGTTTGGTCAGTTTTGCTATGGATTGAATTTTGAAAACACATTTTAATTTCGGCATTCATGCAGCTGAACACTGCTAAATTGAAGAGGCTGTGGTTATGGGAACTGCAGAAACTGAGACGGAACCAAGAAATCTGTTACTGAAGGAACCTTTTGAGAGCTGACAGATTTTAAGTCACTCTCAATAAGGTCTGATAGGTTAAGGAATAGCATGTTGTGGGATTCAGGAAAGCAGCTTTTCACCCTTCCTTGCCATTTTGGAATTATTTTCATCCTCACACTGCTGCAAACCTATCAAGAAAACTGAATTGAAATGGTTCCCACTGAGCTGTGTAGCATAAATCTGAACCTTGTGAAACAATAAAATTTTCTTGCCAAGCAGATAGGTAGGGCTGTGTTGGTAGCGTGCTTGTCAAAGAGCATCAGGTATGTATTTTAACTCTATTTACATAGAACAAAGAATAATCCCTTAGGCTTCTGTATAGTCTGCTTAAAAAAAAAAAGTGGTTGAGAGATTTCAGCTATAGACTCTCTTGATCAATGTCAAATCTTAATATTATTATAATAGGAAGTCAAGTTTTCCCCAAGTTCTTCCATGGATCACTAGTTCTGGGAGAATACAGAAGTTATTATGTGGAAGAAAAAGGTTCCAGGATCAAATAAATCTGGAGAACTCTAGAATAAACTAAAATGTACAGGTTTTTGTTTTTGTTTTTAAATTGCAGGGCTTCTATAAGCCTTAATTATGAACTTCCAGGAGGAGAAGAGAGAGGAAGGAATTACCAAACTTCCAGTGCTCCTTTTGCAAGAAACTTTTTGAAGGACAGGCAAGGCTGTGTTATGAATTTTGCGGGCCCCTTGTTCCATAAACAGATATTAAAGATTATATTTTGTAATTGTATTGATATAAAGATGAATAGATTAATATTGTATAACAAAACATTTTCTTTGACCTAAAAGTTCATTTTGTTTCTTATTTTAAAAGAAATTAAAACGTTTTTGTGGGTCCCTACATGTATTGTGCTTAGGCATCGTACCTACTCTAATAGATTAAGTCTTCCCTGGAGCCAGATAATTGCATAGGAGGAGTGAGTCATTGCACAAAACCCACAAAATGGAATCTAAAGGCACAATATGGCGTTCCATCAGAGGTACTAAGATTGCCGGATGCCGGGTCATTCCTTTCCTTCATGCTGTGGTAACCGGAGAAAGGAGAGTGTCTCTCTCTCTCTCTCTCTCTCTCTCTCTCTCTCTCGCCCCTCTCTCTCTCTCTCTCTCTCACACACACACACACACACACACACACACACACACACACGCACTATGACAAATGGTAGACTGTGGCAGATCTCCATGCTATTGATTCTGTGTGAACTCTACCCATTCAAAATGCTCCCTAAGATAACATCTTTGAGAGAAAAAGTTCCATTGCTTAGATTGATGTTACCAACCTCTATTATACACAAGACTTTGAATTCAGGGGTCTGTTATTTTGTCCCAGTGAACTCACTGGCCACAGAGATTGAAGGATGAACATTATTAATCCTTTGACAAGTAAAGTTGGGGTAAGGACCTGTGGGTAATGCTCACAGTATCTTGGGAATAATACTAAACTTGACTTTGTTAGCCATGTTAACCAAATTTCCAAAGACTGATGACTCTTCTTGCAAGATAAGTTAGTACAAGGGAAGTTTCCATATCGTCTAGGGATGTTCAATTCCAGAATAAGAATATTTTCTCAACTGGGAATATATTTACAAAAAAAAAAAGCCATTTTCTGGCTCAGGAGCAGAGGTAAATGGATCCCAGAGATATACAAAGTATATAGGAAAATTTAGTGTATCATAAATGTGGCATTTCAAATTAGGGTAGAAAAGATGGATTATTTAATAGTGGTATTAGGCCAACTGACTAGCCATTTGTGAAGAAGTTAGCTGGATCTCCACTAACTCCTCCCATCAAAATAAGTTACAGATGCTTCAAAAATAAAAATGTAAAATAATGAAATCATAAAAATACTTGAAGAAAACATAAGTGAATATTACTTAGAATCTCTGAGTAAAAGCCTTTCTAAGCATGATACAAACCCAGAATTAGGAAAAAAAATACTGATAAATGTAACTACATTAAAATTAAATAATTTTTATGCAAAAAAATTGAAACAAGAAGAGTCAAAAGAAAACCTTATAAAATTATGCAACACATAATTAAGGACACATTTCCTTATGTAAAAAGAGCTTTACAAACCAACAAGAAAAGATAAGCAAATAGAAATATGGACAAAGGACAACAATGGCCAATTCCTAGAAGAAAAACAAATAATCAACAGACCTAGGAAAAGATGGTGAACCTTTCTAATAATTAAAGAAATATAAAAGAAAACAACGGCAATATTTTTCACCTCTTAGATTGGCCAAAACAAAACAAAACAAAACGTGGTAGTAGATTGCTGAACATGTAAGGAAACAGGCATTCTCCTTACAGACTAGTTGTGAATATAAACATTTGTAAAGGTCTGCTTAGCAATAAGTTTTTTTCCAAAAAATTCAATTTTTAGGAATTTATCATATAGAAATATTTAAGGGTGATGTGTGCTTATTGTAATATATTCAAAAAATTTTTTGTTGCACAGGTGCACAGACATGTATATATCAGCGATCCCCAACATTTTTGGCACCAGGGACCTGTTTCATGGAAGACAATTTTTCCACAGACTGGAGGGAGGATAGGAATGTTTTCAGGATGAATCAAGCGCATTACATTTATTACATTTGCAGCTACTCCCCAGTGCTGCATAACCACCTCAGCTCCACCTCAGATCATCAGGCATTAGATTCTCATCAGGAGCACTCAACCTAGATCCCTCACATGTACAGTTCACAGTAGGGTTCACGCTTCTGTGAAAATCTAATTCTGGCTCACCTGACAGGAGGTGGAGCTCAAGGCAGTGATGCAAGCGACGGGGAGCAGCTGTAAATACAGATGAAGCTTCTTCGCTCACTTGCCCACTGCTGACTTCGTGCTGTATGGCCTGGTTCCTAATGGGCCATGGACCAGTACCAGTCCATGGCCTGGGGGTGGGCACTGCAGGTATATATTTTGCAACTGATTATTGCTGCTATATTAAGAACAAAAAAAAAGTTATGAAACAAACAAAAATCATTGACCCTTAAAAAAATTATAGGAGAACACCCAGCTTTAAACTACGTTAGCTCTGGGTGCACTGATCAAGGTAAAACATGTATAATGTACCTCTAGGTAACTGAAAAAGTTAATTTGTATAGGATTATTATTTTAATTTTTTTAAGTATTGGGAAAGTCTTCCATAATTATTAACTTTCTTTCAGAATAATTCATCTGTAGTTCTTCTGTTGTGTCAATAATCAGGGAATAGGGTCAGTTGTCTTTAAAACACTCTTGGTTTGAGATAATAAAATCATAGTGTCTGCACACAGACTGCTTATCTTTCTTTTACTTTCTTTATCTATTAATATTACATTGAGCTCACTCCAGAATGGTAAACTCATTTGAAAAACAAGCTAAAAAGCAAATTTAGCCATCTGTCAAGGGACCATTTCTTCTTAGTTTGACTCTTGTATTAATCGTAGTACAACGTGAGGCAGGCTCTTCAATGAAGCTAGGCTGTGTGCTTGCAGCTGGCCTAGAACCAATTTCCATCATAGACTCATGAGCCAGGGCACAGAGATAAATTATATAGTCTAATATTATCCCCAGACATTTCTCCTCATGGCAGTAAACAGTATAATAGAGATTTGAGGTGAAATAGTCATGCCTAAAAGCTGTCTGTTTCCTGGGTGATGCATCAAACACTGTTTAGGAATGGAAAAACTATATGCTAACAAACTGGAAAACCTAGAGGAAATGTATAATTTCCTGGACAGATACAACCTAGCAAGATGGAACAAGGAAGAAATAGAAAACCTGAACAGACCAATAATGAGTAATGAGATTGACTCAGTAATAAAAGTTCTCCCAACAAACATTCTTTGTTTTGATTCACTGATCCTTTGTATTGATTTTTTTAGCCTCTATTTCATTTAGCTCCACTCTGACCTTTATTATTTCTTTCCTTCTACTAATTTTGGGTTTGGTTTGTTCTCGTCTAGTTCCTTAAGGTACTTCATTATGTTGTTTATTTTAAATCTTTCTACTTTTCTGATGTAGGTGCTTATTGCTATAAACTCCCTCTTAGCACTGCTTTTCCTATGGCCCATAGGTTTTGGTGTGTTGTGTTTCCATTTTCTCATTAGTTTCGAGAATTTTTTATTTCCTTCTAAATTGCTTCATTGACTCAATGTTCATTCAGGAGCATGTTGTTTAAATTCTATTCATTTGTACAGTTTCCAAAATTCCTCTTATTATTGATTTCTAGTTTTATTCCATTATGGTCTGAGAAGATACTTAATGTGTTTCAATTTTTAAAAATTTGTTGATAATTCTGTGGCCTCACATATGGGTCTATCCTGTAAAATGTTCCATGTGCCAATGAGAAGAATGTGTGTTCTGCAGCTGTTGGATAAAATGTTCTGTAAATGTTTATTAGGTACATTTGATGTAAAGTGCAGTTTAAATACTGCCATGTTGATTTTCTGTCTAGATAATCTGTCTAATGCTAATAGTGGGGTGTTGAAGTCCTTAAATATTATTGTACTGGAGTCTATCTGTTTAGATCTAGTAATATTTGTCTTATATATCTGAGTATTCCAGTGTTGGGTGCATTTATATTTAGAATTATTATATCCTCTTGTTGAATTGATCTCTTTATCATTATATAATGCCCTTTTGTGTCTGTTTTTAGTGCTTTTTACTTAAAATCTCTTTTATCTGATATGGGTATAGCTACTACTCCTGCTTTTGGTTTTCATTTGTGTGGAATAACTTTTTATATCCCTCCACTTCCAGACTATATGTGTTTTCACAGGTAAAGCAAGTTTCTTGTAGGCAGTATCTAGTTGTTTCATTTTTAAAATCCATTGAGCCACTCTATATATTTTAAGTGAGGAATTTAATCTGTTTACCTTCAAGATTATTATTGATAGGTGCAGACTTACTCCTTTCAACTTAGTGTTTTCTGATTGTTGTGTATATCCTTTGTTCCTTTCCTCCTTATTATTTATTATTGCAGTTTGGTGGTTTTTTGTAGTGGTGGTTTTCTATACTGGTAACATTTGAGTCTTTTCTCTTTCTCATTTGTGTGTCTGCTCTAACAGTGAGTTTTATATGTTGCCTGTTTTACAATTGTAGATTTCATCTTTTTGCTTCCAGATATAGGACTCCTTTAAACATTTCTTGTAAGGCTGGTCTACTGGTGATGAATTCCCTCAGTTTTTGTTTGTCTTGGAAAAACTTTATTTCTTCTTTATTTTTGAAGGATAGCTTTTCTAGGTATAGTATTCTTATCCTGGCAGTTTTTTCTTTCAGCATTTCAAATACATCATGCCAGTCTCTCCTGCTCTGTAACGTTTCTGCTAAAAACAAAAATCCACTGTTCGTGTAATGAGTGTTCCCTTTTATGTCACTTGAAGCTTTTCTTTTGCTTTTTTTTTTTTTTTTTAAAGAATTCTGTCTTTGGAGTGGACCTTTTTTATATTGAATCTATTTGAAGATTTTCAAGCTTCCTGTGTCTGGATGTCTGTATCTCTTGCAAGATTTGGGAAAGTTTCATCTATTATTTTATTATATATGATTTCTATGCCTCTGCCCATGTCTTCTCCTTCTGGAACACCAAAAATTCAAAATTCGTTGGCTTTATGGCGTCCCATTTGTCACACAGTCTTTCTTCAGTCTTTTTTCTTTCTTCTCTTTTCTTCGGTATGACTGGGTTATTTCAAAAGGTCTGTCTTCAAGTTCAGTAATTGTTTCTTCTGCTTGATCCAGTCTATTGAAATTCTTGATTGTATTTTTTATTTCATTCCTTGAATTATTTCATTATAACATGTTAGCGTGCACAGCCCTCTCACCATCTGGTACCCCCTGCCACCTCGGGACTATGTAGAGAATCCCCACCAACAAGAAGGCTCCCAGCAGATGTGGCCCCTTGATCTTGGACTTCTCAGCCTCTTTATCTTTATAAATTACCCAGTTTCAGGCTGTTATAAGCAACACAAAATAGACTAAAATAGAGAACTTTGATCTTCCTGTACTGGGATATTTTTGTCTCTCCCCAGAATTGGGAAGTTTTCTGTTATTATTTCTTTTAATAAAATCCTTTGTCATTCTTTTTTCCTTCTTAAATTCCTATAACTTAAATATTTGCTGTTTTGATGCTGCCCTGCATGTTTTCTTTATTGCTTTTCATTCCTTTTTAATTTTTCTCCTCTGACTAAGTGATCTTCCCTTATCTGTGGGGGGTATTTTCCAAGCCCCCCAGTGAATGCCTACAACTATGAATAGTATCAAACCCTATATACACTATTTTTTTCTTGTACATACATACCTATGATAAAGTTTAATTTATAAATTAGGCACAGTAAGAGATTAACAACAAATAATAAAATAGAAAAATTATAATGTATACCATAATAAAAGTTATATGAATATGGTCTCATAGTATTTATTGTACTGTATTCTTGCTTCTTCTTGTGATGACATAACATGCTAAAATCCCTATGTGATGAGGTGATGTGAGGTTAATAACAAAGGCATTGTGACATAAGTAGAAAATTCCAGAAATAAACAATTCACAAGTTTCAAATTGCACACGATTCTAAGTAGCATGATAAAATCTCATGCTGTCATGCTTCATCCTGCCCAGATTGCTGTTAGTCACTTAGCAACCATCTCAGTTACCAGATTGACTGTAATGGTATCACAGTATTAGTGTTCAAGTGACCCCATTTTACTTAATAATGTATCTAAAGCACAAGAGTAGTGATATAATATTTCCAGGCTGTAGTGAATTGCAAGAAACTGAAACTGTGGAAAATTAAACTACAGATAAGGGGGAACTACTGTATTTTCAAATAACCTGTCTTCAAGTTTACACATTCTTCTGCTTGGTCCATTCTGCAATTGACACTTTGTTGACTACTGCATTTTTAAATTTCAAACATTGTATTTTTCAGCTCTGTAATTTTTTGTTTTCTTTTTTAAATTTAATTGTTATATTTCTAAATTTGGTCTTTTATTATTTTTCCTGATTTCATTGAATTGTTTCTGTTTTTTCCTTGAAGTTAACTGAATAAATAATTATTTTGAATTCTTTTTTGAGTACATTATAAATCTCTATTTCATTAGGGTTAGTTATTGGTGCTTTATATTGTTCCTTGGTCTGTGTCTTGTTTCCCTGCTTGTTCTTGATCCTTGTGCCCATGTGTTGGTGTCTATACATTTGGACAAATTCTGGAGAGGTCATCTGACATGGTGTACAGGTGAGCTTACTGCTGGAGTCCTCAGACAGTCTGGCCTGGTGCCTGGGTCCACATGTGGGTGGGTCTGAAGCCTGTACCTATAGGGACCATTCTGAATCCTGGGTCCACAGGGAGTGACCTTTTGCTCCCAGTGGGCCTTGAACCTGTATCTCTAGGGGGTGGCCAGGTGCTGGAATAGGCCTGGGTCCACTAGGAGAGTCCTGGAGTTCATAGGAGCTATCTTGGTGTTGAGGCAGGCCTGGAGCCAAGTCCTTGGGGTAGGCCTGGGTCCTGGATTCAAAGAAACTGGCCTGGAGCCTGAGCTGCAGGGTTGATCCTGGAGCCTAGGTCTCCAGGGTCTGGCCTGGCACTGGGATCTACTGAGGTGTCTCTGGACCTCGTGTCCATTGGAGTCAGCTTGGTGCTGGGGCAGCATGGTGCCTGGTTCCCTAAAGGTGGCCTAGAGGCTGGGTGTGGAGGTGCTGGCCTGAGGTCTAGGTCCATGAGGGCCAGCCTTGGACCTGAGTTCATAGGGGCAGACCTGGAGCCTGGTTCTGTGGGGTCATCCCAACACTTGGATCTACTGGGATGGGCCTGGCCCCTGGATCTGTTGGAGCATGGGGTTGTAGGGGATGGTCTGGAGGGTAGGGCTGCAGGTAATGGCTTAGCACTAGGCAGGCCTGAACCTATGTCCGCTGGTGCTAGCCTGCTGCCTGAGGCTAGAGGTGCTGATCTGGCACTTGGGTACCTAAAGCCTGAGGCTGTGAAGGCTGTCCTGGCTCTGAGCTAATCTGGAATCTGGGAAAGACCTGGATCTTGGGGCCACCAGGGCTGGCCTGGTGCTGGGCAGGCCTGGAGCTTGTATCCAAATGGGCCAACCTAGAGACTGGGTCTGTGAGTACTGGTCTGATGATTAGGGATGCAGAGGCTGGACTGGTACTGGGGATGTTGCTGAAATCTAAGGCCAATTGCTCAAGCCTTAGTGATCACAATACCTTGATTTAGATTTTTCCCATTACTTCAGTTTTGATACATATTTATTTATACTCCTTTACCTACTTTGGTATAGACCTAAGCAACTGAATAAAATTCCGAAGTGTGTTTATTCCTACCTATATTTTCAACTTGCAGTTTGGTTCCCGTCTAGCCACAATGTTCATCTGTCTCTGTGATATCTAATTTGGATACATAATAGCCTAGCCATTTGTAATCTCATTTGGCGATACAACAAAATGTGATTTTTCAAGTGACCAATCGTATCAGTTTTTAATTGGTTCATGTATGAGTCTTTCCTTTCACTCTATCTTCAAAAATGGGAATATTTTAAAAATTATTTGAATATATGATCATTTAAGCATATGAACATCATAGGGAGCATAGAATAGAAAGGTAAAGTTTCTCATAATTCCACATCCTAGCTGATACTTAGTTTTTTGTCTGTTTGTTTTTAAATTATAGCCATCCTAATGGATGTTAAGTAGTATTTCAGTATGGTTTCGATTTGCATTTCCTTAATGACTAATAGTGTTGAGCATTTTTTCATGTGCTTATTGGACATTTGTACATTTTCTGTGGAGAAATGTCTGTTCAAATCCTTTGCCCAGTTTTATGGGATCTTTGATTTTAATTGTTCAGTCATAGCAGCTCTTTATATATATAATTTGAAAATATTTTCTCCTATTCTGAGGGTTTGCTTTCTACTTTCTTGAAAGTGTCCTTTTAGGTATAAAAGTTTTTAATATTGAGGAAATCAAATTACCTATGTTTTCTTTTGTTACTTATGATTTTGGTGTCATAACTAATAAACCTTTGCCTAATACAAAGGCCATAAATATTTACACCTGTTTTCTTCTACAAGTTTTATAGTTTTTGTTCTTACATTTAGATTTTTAATTCTTTTTGAGTTAATTTTTGTAAAATGTGAAAGATCCATATTAACTCTTATGCATATGGATATCTATTTGTTTTAGAATCATTTGTAGAAAAAACTGCTTTTTCCTCATTGAATAATCTTGGCACCCTTGTCAGAAATCAATTAATCATAGAGACTTGGGTTTAGTTTTGGACACTCAGTTCTACTTCATTGATCTATATGTCTGTCCTCATTCCAGTATCATACTGTCTTGATTAATACAGCTTTATAGTAGGTTTTGGAATTGGGAAGTGTGAGTCCTCCTTTCATCTTCTTTTTAATGATTTGTTTTGGCTATTCTTGGTCCTATCCAATTACATATAAATTTTATAATCAACTTATCAATTTCTAGAAAAAAGTCAGCTAAGATTCTGATAAAGATTATGCTGAATGTGTAGATTAGTTTGGGGAGTACTCTGCCATTTTAACAATGTTAAGTCTTCCAATCCATGAACATGGCATGGTTTTCTATTTATTTAGATTTTCTTTAATTTCTTTCAACAGTGCTTTGTAGTGTTCAGAGTATAAGTTTTGTTGTTAAATTTATTCCTAAATTTTTTACTTATTTTGATGCTCTCGTGAATGGAATTGTTTTCTTCATTTTACTTCTGGATTGTTGACTGCAAATGTATAAAAACACAAGTGATTTGTATTCTTCAATCTTGCTGAAAGCATTTTAGTGGGTTCCTTAGGATTTTCTATATAGAATATAATTCAATCTGCAGATATAATTTTACTTATTTCTTTCCAGTTTGGAAGTCTTTTATTTTTTTTTCTTGACTAACTGCTCTGGCTAGACACTCTAGTACAATGTTGCATAGAAGTGGTAAGAGCAGATATCATGTATTTGTTCCTGACCCAAGGGGGAAAGATTTCAGTCTTTCACTATTAAGTATGTTGACTGTGGGGTTTTCATAGATACTCTATAAGTTTGAGGAAGTTCCCTTCTAGTCCTAGTTTGTTAACTTTTTTTTTAAACATGAAAAGGTTTAGCATTTTGTCAAGTACTTTTTCTGCATCTGTTGAGATGATCATGTGATTCCTCTCCTGACTCCTTTATCATATTAATGTGGTGTACTACATTGGTAGATTTTTGTATGTTGAACCAACCTTGAAATTTTAGGATAAACCCGTTTAGTCATAGGGTATATTCTTTTTTATATAGTGCTGAATTCAGTTCGCTTGTACTTTTTTGAGCATTTTTTGTGTCTACATTCATAAGGGATATGGATCTGATTTTCTTTTCTTGAGATATATTTGTCTGATTTTGGTATCAGGATAATTCTGGCCTCTCAGAATGAGTTAGGAAGTGTTCCTTCTTCTATGTTTGGAATATTCTGTGAAGGACTGGTGTTAACTCTTCCTTAAACATTTGGTAGAATCACTAATAAAGTCACTAGTAAAGTTAACTCTTCCTTAAACATTTGGTAGAATCACTAGTAAAGTCATCTGGTACTTGACTTTTGTGGGAAATGTTTTGCTTACTAATTCAATCTTTTAATTTATTATAGATCTATTTTGATTTTCTAATTCTTGAGTCAGTTTCAGTAGTTTGTATGTGTGTCTTTTAAGGAATTTTTTCTTTCATCTAGGTCATCTAAGTTGTTGTTTATAGTATTCCTTATAACCCTTTTTACTTTGTAATGTTAGTAGTAATGTCTCCCATTTCATTCATGAGATTTGTAATTTGAGTCTTTTTTTTTAAAAGAACCAACTTTTGATTGCATTATTTTTTCCTGCATTGTTTTTCCTATTTTCTATTTTATTTCCAGTATCATTTTTATTATTTTCTCCCTTCTGCTTGTTTTGGGTTTAATTTACTCCATTTTCTAGTTTAGTAGGGTGGAAGTTTAGGATATTAATATGAGGTCTTCCTTCTTTTTAAATGTAGGCATTTATAGCTAAAAATTTCCCTTTGGGCACTGTTTTTGCTACATGCCATAAGTTTTGCTTTGGTATGTTTTGTTTTCATTCACCTCAAAGTATTTTTAAATTTTTCCTTGTGATTTTGTCTGATTCCTCGGTTATTTATGAGTGTGTTGTTAAATTGCCACATTATTTGTTAGTTTATCAAATTTCTTCCTGGTATTGTTTTCTAATTCATTTCATGTGGTCAGATAATATACTTTGTATTATTTGAATCCTTTAAAATACATTAAGATTTGTTTTATGGCTTAACACATGGACTGTAATGGAGAATGTCTCATGTGTCCTTGAGAAGACTATGTATTCGGCTGTCGTTGGGTGAAGTGTTCTACAGATGTTTTTAGGTTTAGTGAGTTTATATTATTGCTAAAGACTTCTATTTGTTCTATTTATTCTATTTGTTCTTCTAGTTGTTATATTATTGAATGTGGGATATTGTTGATATTTCTCTCAATTCTCTCAGTTTTGCTTCACGTATTTGGGGCTGTTATGTGCATGTGTTTAAAACTGCTATGTCTTCTTCATGGATTGACACTTTATCATCAGAAAATGTTCTTCTTTGTCCTAGAAACACTTTAGTCTTCAAGTCTATATTGTCTAATATTAGTGTAGCCACTGTAGCTCTTGGTTAGGGTTTGGATGATATATCCTCTTCCATTATTTTACCCACCCTCCAATTGGCTAGAGTGCAGTGGCATCATCATAGTTCACTGCAACCTCAAACTCCTAGGCTCAAGGGATCCTCCTGCCTCAGCCTCCTGAGTAGCTGGGACCACAGGCATGTGCCACCATGTCCCGCTAATTTTTTTTTTTTTAGAGATAGGTTCTTGCTATGTTGCTTAGGCTGGTCACAAACCATCATTTTACTTTCAACCTATTTTACCTGTCTTTGAATCTGACATGTGTCTCTTAAAGAAAGCATATAGTTGAACCATTTTTTTTTAAAATACACTCTTCCAATCTCTGCCTTTTACTTGGAGAGTTTAACCCATTTACATTTAATGTAATTACTGATAAGGTAGGATTTGTTTCATTTTGTTGTTTTCTGTATGTCTTTTTTTTCTCAATTATTACATAACTGCCTGCTTTTCTGTTAGATATTTTCTAGCGTACAATTTTAATTCCCTTGTTTTTTCTTTTACTGTATATTTTTATTTTCTTAGTGGTTGCCCTGGGGAATACTCTCAGCATCTTAATGTATAACAATCTAGTTTAAATTAATACCAGCTTAGTTTTAATACTATACAAAAATTTTTCTCCTTTATATTTCTATTCCCCACCCTATTTATGGTGTTTTTGTCACAACCTACATCTTTATACAGTGTGTTCCTATTAATGTACATATACAATTATTGCAACATGAAGTTATCTTTTGAATTAGGAAATAAAGGGAGTTACAAACAAAAACACACTTATAGTGTCTCTTATATTTATCTATGCAGTTACTTTTACTGGCACTTATTTCTGTATGTTAATTTGAGTTACTCCAGTGCCTTTTCATTTCAGTCTGAAGAATTCCTTCTAATATTTTTTTTTAGGGTAGGTCAGCTAGTAAAAACCTCTGCTTTTATTTATCTTGGAATGTATTGATTTCTCTTTCATTTTTGAAGGATAATTTTGCCACATATAGACTTCCTGGTTGACAGTTTTTTTCCTTTAGCACTTTGAACATGTCTATCACTGCATTCTGGTTTCCACAGTTTTCTTTTTGAGACAGTCTTGCTCTGTCGCCCTGGGCAGAGTGCAGTGACATCATCATAGCTCACTGCAACCTCAAACTCCTGGACCCAAGTGATCCTGCCACCTCAGCCTCCCGAGTAGGTGGGACCACAGGTGTGTACCATGATGCCTGGCTAATTTTTCTATTTTTAGCAGAGATGGAGTCTTGTTCTTGCCAAGGCTGGTCTCAAACTCCTGAGCTCAAGCAGTTCTCCCACCTTGGCCTCCCAGATTGCTAGGACTACAGTCGTTAGCCACTGCACCGAGACTGGCTTCCATAGTTTTTAATGAGAAATTGGTTGTTAATCTTATTGAGGATCCCCTATACATGACAAATTACTTCTCTGCTGCTTTCAAGATTTTCTTTGTTCTTGGTTTTAACAATTTGATTATGTGTTTTCCTGTAGGTCTCTTTGGATATATCCTATTCTGAATTTGCTGAGTTTCTTGGTTTTGTAGATTCCTATCCTTCATCAGATTTAGGATGTTTACAGCCATTATATCTTCAAATATTTTTCTGAACCTTTCTCTTTTCTCCTACTGTGACTCCTACAATATGTGTGTTGGTTGCCTTGATGGTGTGCCAAAGGCCCTGAGGCTCTTTAGTTTTTTCATTCTTTTTTCTTTCTGCTCCTTAGTCTGTTGGTTGTCAATTGACCTATCTTCAAGATCACTGATTTTTTCTTCTACTCAAATCTGCATTGAAGTTCACTTTTTAATACAATAACTACAATTATTCAGTATTCTTTTTCAGAATTTCTATTTCATTTTTTTTACAACATCTTTCTTGATATTCTCTATTTGATGAGGCAGAGTTCTCATATTTTTAGTTCTTTAAACATAGTTCTTTGAACATATTTAACATAGCTGATTAAAAGTCTTAACCTTGTAAGTCTAACATCTGGTTGTTCTCAGAGACCATTTGTATTGCTTGCTTTCACTTCTGGGTTTGGCCATACTTTGTTTCTTTTCACATCTTATAATATTTTTGTTAAAAATTAGACATTTCAAATAATATAATTTGCCAACTCTGGAAATCAGATCCTCCACTATTCCTGGGTTTGTTGCTCTTTGTTGTAGTTGTTGCTTAGTGACTTTTCTGAACTAATTTTGAAAAGTCCTTATTTTTTGTTGTGGATGGCCACCAAAGTCTCTACTCAATAGCACAGTGGTCAGTTAGTGATTGGGACAGATATTTCCTTAAAAGAATAAATCTCCCAGTTATTGTTGAGGAGCTCTGTGCACATTAGGGCATGACATCCACACTCATCCAGGCAGTTTCCAACTCCTCCTTAGCCTTCACTTCCTGCTTGTGTAGAGCCCAAAAGTCAGTGAAAGGTGTGATTGTATACAGTAGATGAAATGAATGAATTCCTAAAATGACAAACTACTAAAAATGACTCGAGAAGAATCAGAAAAATATAAATAGACCTATAATAAATATAGTTAGTAATCAAAACATTTCTCAGGTTGATCATGTGCACAGCTCTGTACATGTGTGCGCCATCTCTTTCTAGATTTGAATTTTTCGATTCATGTCCTTATTTTTTCGTGCCCTGTCCAATAAAATCTTTGTCTATCTCAAGGTCATAGTGGTTTTATGGATTCCTACTGTGTGTTCCACTCTATGATTCATTTTGAATTAATTTTTGTGTATTATGTGAGTTAAGGATTGAGGCTCTTTTTTCCATATGGAAAACCTATTGTATGGTACCTTCAGTACCACTTATTTAAAGATTTCCCCATTGAAAAGACTTTGTGTCTTGGTCAAAAATCAATTTACAGTGTGTAGGATTATCTCTGGACTCTTTGCTCCAATAATCTGTCTATTCTTATGCCAAAACCACAGTCTTGATTACTATAACTTTATAGCAAGCCACCTTTATCAATATTGCCTTATTTTAAATCCTTTTCAGTTCCTTATACTTTTGAAAGCAGCTTGTCAATTTGTTTGAAAAAACCTGCTGGAATTTTGAGATAGTCTTGTTCAACTTGGGAAGAATGTTTTATATATTGTCTAGTCATGAATTAATTTTTAAAAATGAATTTATACCTTAAGTTTTCAATGTTTTTCTTCTTTTGTTGTGAATACAAGAAAAGTGCATATATATGCACATATATAAAATAGGTACCAAGCCCCAGTGAAGAAACGAACCCTGTCAGTGTCCCCCAAGTTCCTCATCTTGTTCCTGTCCTTGGTCATGGTTTCATTCTTCTCCAACTAGATGCCATCACTATCCTGACCTTTATAAAAATTTCCTTGCTTGCTTTAAAACAATGTGATAAATCTGATTTTTTAAAAACTTTTTATGAATAGTCATATGGAATGTTTCTTTTACCCTCATTCCTCAAGAATTTTTTCTGTATTTATAATTCTAGATTAGCAGTTACATAATTCTAGCACACTGAATTTATCATTCCTACTGTCTTCTTTCAATGTTGCTGTTGAGAAGTGAGCTATCAGTTTAACCTTTTATCTTCAGCTCCTTTTAAGACTCTTTTTCTACTGATGTTCTACAGTTCAAGTATGATGTGGACTTTTTATTTATTTGGCTTTAAGGAAAATTTTAAATATTTTTTCCAACATTTTTAGTTGGGTCCAGTAGAAGGGTTGGTCCTGCCATGATTGGAAATGGGATTTAAAATTTTTAAAAAATAAAATGAGAATCTTACTTTACATACTGCTTTATATCCTATTCTAAAAAATGAAATTATGAGATTTTTTTATGTTAACTGTTCATTCTTTTATTTTTATGGGTGCATATTCCACTGTAGGAAAGCACCAATTTACTCAATCTACTCTTGCATGATGAAATTATTTGTGATTTTCTACTATAATAAATGCTACACAAGATGCTTTAATTTTTTTAACATGGAATAATTACCATTAAGACTCAAATCAAATCAAAGACACTATAATTAGATCTGTCCTCAGTTATAAACAAGAGCTAACTGGTCATTATTTTTGCTCCAAGGGACCTTGATAGATGGTAAGATACACATTTTATTTGAAAATAAAACCAATCCCATTTATTCACCTACCTTCCAGTATTCTCTCAACAATATTGTCTGGTGAGATCACCTGCAATTTAAAAAATATAAGAACATAAAAATAACATGACAGAGGGCCATTTTAGCTCAGTTAGCTTCCTTACACAGAAAGCAAACCTTTCATTGATCATGTTGTAATTACCATAAGGGGTATATGAGGAACTTAACACAAGAGATATTTGGATATCTTCAAAGTATCACAATACTAAAAGAATTCAGAAATATTCTGTCTGCTGCTCATCATTAAGAAGAGGTAAGGGAATCAGAATCCTGGCAACCATGATTACAGAGAATCTTTCTGTGAAATATAGGACACTGCAAATTATTGCTTTTTGTTAAAGCCCAGGTGGAAAAGGAAGCAGCCCTTCCACTTCTATTGTAACACAAGACACATATAATAATACTACACTTCTCATAAAAAGGCACACTGTCACAAAGTTCATGCTCAATATGGCCATTTTCAAGTGAGTTACTAGCAGACAGGAGGTATGCTCTTTTCAAAAATATTCTTTCCTCTTCTTTTAAATGCTTCCAATATGAGGAAAATGGTGGTATCTGCTAAATGTAGCCAATGACAAAAGGGTTATCATATTTAATAAATTTAATTGGTTAGTGTATCACCCCTGTATCTATTATTATTGTTAATCTTTCATTTCAAGAAGCAAAGCAATTTCCCAGGGAAGCACTTAGCTAATATAGATTTTTGTTAAACTTCTTGTATAATTTGCTTACTAATTCAAATTGAGACTGCCTTTAGTTAGCTAGTTTCCTTCCCTAGCGTATCAGGGCATAACCATTACTGCAATTTTAAACATTGTGGTACTTCAACATGATGCAAAATAAATTTCATATTCTGTTTCCTAATGCATTATTTAAAATATCACCCTAAATAGTCTTGGGACAAAATAATAAAGGCTTTTCCCACAAAGTACTTTTTAAATATTTAAAATCTGAGTAAAAAAGTATCCACTTCATCGAATACTTTTCAAAGTCTATCTATGTATTATACCGTGTAAGCAACTGTTGTATTTGACTTTTAACATACAGAAGACTCAGGATTGAGAAAATATGGGATGTAACACTAGAATAACTGAGTAATTCCCTTTCTCTATCTTCATTTGAAATATTTGGGAAAAAGCATCTCTAGTCATAATAACTTTCATAAGTCAATTAGTCACTGTTAACACAATTTAAAGACAACTGCAATAATTTCTCTAATTTGTTTTTGACATTTTTTATGCCCTAGACACAGTGACATTTTTTATTACTTCTACAAATGAATGTAACAAAATTATTGGTTTCACTTAGACAACAGCTCATATCCACTCCCTCCCATCAAAACAAACAAAAAGAACAGCTTGGTAGACTAGAGTTGAGTTTAAACTACCACCACAAGCACAAATAAAATCACACAACACTCATTTTAGGAGATGAAAAGTTTACTTAGAAATTGCAAACATTTAGCAAAGATAAGACAGATGCTATTTTCCATATTCTACAGAAATACAATAATTTATAGCTGGCTTGCTACATGGTCACATGATACTATAAAAACAAATCTAATGGAAAGAAGAACATTTCATTCTATTTTTCTGCCATTTATCACAATTTAATAAGTACCGATAAGTACTGGAAGACAGCTGCATAGGAAGATTAGAATCCTAGGGCTGTTTGTTAATATATATTAGTATACTGTAAGAATAACATAAAAAGAAAATAGGTAAGATACACAATTAACATGCAATTTAAGCTATTATTTTGAGGAAACAGGGTAGAATTTAGTGAACATAACTGAAAAATGTGTTGCTAATAATGTGTTGTTATAATCAGCACATCATGGTATTTTACATGGCATAGAATTTCTTCCTCCTTAAATAATGCTTGGCAAATTGGAATAGGTTGATCCTATCTCTAGAGCATATTTAAAATGAAGATGAAGGAAAGTAAGTGGGTAATTCTACTAGATGCTTTTCTAAATATTCTAAATAATTTTTAAAGTACCATAATTTCATGCCTACATCACCATCTCTGAATTTAAAATAAAGTCATACTTTGTACTCTATGAATCTGTACTGTCCGATGTAGCCCGTAGCCACATGTGGCTATTGAGCACTTAAAATTTGGCCAATAAGAATTGAGATGTGCTGTGAGTGCAAAATGCACTGAAATTTTCAAGACTTAGTATGGGTGAAAAAAGAAGGTAACATGTATCATTAATAATTTATGTTGATTACATGTTGAAATAATATTCTTAATATATTGGGTTAGATAAAATATATCATTATAGCTAATTTCACTTGTTTCTTTTTTTAATGTTAATGTGGCTACCAGAAAATTAAAAATTACTTTGTGGTTCACATTACATTTCTATTGAGCAGTTTGTATACAGATAATCTGTAGTCATTACATTAGCCTTAGAATTTACCACCGTACTTTAAGCACTCTGGAGTACTAACTCCCAGAACACCGTAAGTACATTCTGCACATAACTTACTGCAAAATTTATTCTTATCCCTCTGCAAGGTATACATTTTAAGTGTCAAAAGAATTCACGAAATAATTAATCCTTAAAAAATGTCAATTAGTATATGGCAAGAGGTAAAAGAACTTCAATGCAGTCTGCTATGCTAGCGGGAAAATAGATTAAGAAACACAACAGTGCAATCAGACTGAAGACAATTAGTACCTTCAGTAAAACTAGTTAGCCAAGCTTATCTTTAAAATTAGCCCCGGATCTGAACTTGCACCACCCATCATATATGTAACTTGTCCATTTAAACACAAACTACAAGAAAATCTTTAAAACAATATTGATGGCAACTTACTTAAATCTTCAAGCAATGTAAAATTAACAGGCATGGTGAATTCTAATAGCAGAATATAGTATGTGAGAATTTTTCTTAAAGTCTCTCTGCATTAAATTAAGCAACTGACTAGTGGCCAAGAAACTTAAGTTTAAAAAAAAAATTAGAAGCGATTAAAAAAATCATTACTGACCTTTTATCTTTCTCTCCATGTCCATTTTTTAAACTTTTGTCGTAGAGTATATAAATATTTTGCATACTTATAATACCTAATCTTTTATTTTTTTCCAACTCAGAAACAGTTAAGTTAATCTAGTACACATTCCCTTATTCTCCTAGGAACAATATACACCAAAATACAATACTGAGTGTTCACCTTAGTCAGCAGCCAGCATCATAGTCATGCATCAAGAACCTTGCCAGGAAGCAATGCCTAGTTGTACTACGTACTCTGTTCCTCACAGCTCAGGTAGGAATGTTTGTGTTTTTTAAAACCACTTTATCTTTTTACATTAGGTAAACTCTGTCAAAAATGCTCTGAAAGTCACAAATTAACTGATGCTGAAACTACTATATCATTCATAGGAACTTCTCCCTCATGTCAAAGACGTATTGAGAAAACAAGTAGAAGTCATTTAATGTAACTTCATATTTTACCATTACCACTTTTAAGATAAGGGAAAACAACTAAGATTTAGGAAGAAATAAAAAGAACCTAACCCAAACGGTACTGGATATACTAATACGGAAACTGATTGCAGAAGACTATAGTACTTCTCTCCAGAGTTCAGCCGCCTGTTAAGACATTTAATCACATTTATTAATGTGCCTTGCACAAGAAGATACTATTTAAACTCTTCACAACTATCTTCAGATCACGTTCTACGTAAATATTTTTATTACATGTTACTAACTCCAGCCTAAATAAGCCTAAAAATTTATGTCAAATATTTTTAATTTCACACATATATTACTCTACAAATATACTCCTCAGTGAAAAGATGACAGCAGTCTTTCTGAAAGCTCACTGTTAGTTTGATGTTAGATCAATCATTGACTAAGTATTTATTGAGTACCTACTATGACTGCACTCAGTCTACAACCATTCTTCAACCAATAAGAAAAAATACCTGCTCCAAATGCAAGATATTTGTAAAAGAGAATAATATATGAGCATTTCTAACAGAATGCTGTTTGAATAAACTTTTGGATGTGTAAAATTGTACATCCCTATGACATTAAAAAAACCCTCAGATTTATTACTCATTACCTATAAAGACAAACAACTAAAATATGCTGCACAGTACTTTGAGGAAAGTGATTACCATACATAAAATTAAGGCTGACTCTCTAAAGATACAGAAAAAAAGCCAGAATGTCATGGTTTATAAACCACCAAAGACTTAATATAAAGAGTTTACACAAATAACTGGTTAATTCAGGCAAATGGGCACTTGTGTTAGGTTTCTAGTTTTGCTGGAGGGGGTTGGTCTAATAACAAAAACTGCCTTAAACAGCAACATCTTTAGCAAATATGAAAATAAAATCCTTTATAAATTTCATTGCAATGTTATGCAATTGTGTATCTTTGCCTTGTACATTTGAATTTATGTATTTTATGCAAAATGGTAGACTTTTCCCAAAGCTGAGAATGTGGATAATGATGATGAGAGCGAATAAGCTAGTTTTACCTTTAGAGCCTTTATCCATTATGACTAGGTGAATTTCTACAAGATGCAAAGCATTATGCAACACGTTGAATATGTATGGCGTCTGCACACAGAACACTCTCAGAAAAACTCAGGTCTCAGGAAGCAAAATAGTTGTCAACTTGAAAACCAATGGTAATCATTTTTCTCAATAGTATAATATTTCTAAAAATTCAGAATGATGTCAACTAAAACAAAATACAATCATCCCCACCTCTGCCAAACATGGAAATATAATACAGAAATAACTTCTGCAGAAGACACATACAAGAGAATGTTGATAATAGAGCCACAGGAACCGAAGCAGCAAGATAAACAATGAGGCAGTCACAGAGCATCTACTAGCTACTGCACTAGTGGTGGTTTATAAAAAATACTATCTATACTAAAATTTTAAGAGCTAATAATATAGTTAGCATATTTTTGCCTTTTCTTTTTTGTCACTGAATATAAAATTTAGTCCTAAATTTACTAAATCTTCTACACCCTGAGGAATAATAATAGACTAATAAAAGAAATGCCAGGGTTAGCTTTGTGGACCATATTATTGTCCACAAAGCACAAACTATATATAGCTAATAATCTTGGAAGCACAAAGTTTCATCAGCAGACTAAGCTACTGCCCTATATTTTTTTAGCAAAGTTTGGTTTTACAGTGTTAACATGGCCTGGTGAGAGTAGAGAAGTCAAAGTTGGGAGCCTGAGGTTTCCCTCCCACCACAGATCCAGAACTGACACACTGGTTTTCTGTCTCCACTATGAATATGGCATATTGGTGCCCTTTAGGAACATATTATTCAACAGTTCTCTGTAAAGCACTTTGGAATCTTTAGTTATTTATTTTTATGAAATTACAATGAATAATTATTTTCTGTCTTGAAGTATGGAATTCCTCTCTCCTCTCCATACACAAATATATAAAATAACACATTTAAAATTTTATCTATTTATTTCTTTTCCTCCAATAGCTAAAAGAAAATAATTCCTATTTTTCCCACTTTCAGCTATCTTATATTAGGCCTGATTTGGGAAGGAAGGAAGGTCCTTAAAGTAAGGCAAAGGACTCATTTAGGACAACTATCTGGCCTTTATTTTAGGTGGAGTGTTACTGTTTCCCTTTGAACACAGGTTTCAGGCTGATCTTTAATTGTACACACGCTGCCCTGAAAGTGGGATGCTTTCCAACCCACAAAATGTTAGTTGTCAGAGAAAAGAACTAATTCTTGGTGGGGTGCTTAAAAATGATAACTAATGAAATATAAATCAAAGCATCCTGCCTACTCATATTAATATCAGTATCTCACCAAAGGATAAAACACCTCTTGGGACCATGCCTAGCAACAGGAATAAAAAATAATGGGCCACAATCAACAACTGTTTGATAAAACTTCCGTCCTCTGTTTTCTACTCAAACATTACAGTATTTAACTGTAAAATTAAATATTTAAATTTAATTTAAATATAATCTTGCTCCCCAAAAAAGTAAGAAAGGCACTCGAATTAACACAGTGTGTACAGTTATTTCTTAAAAGATACTGGGTGACGGTAAGTAGAATTCTTGGGGTTGATTTTTCTTGCTCATTACCTTCATGACATTGAATTTGCCTAAATTTTCCAGTGCCTCCACACACTTTTCCATTAAATAGAAGCTCACTACAGAGCATACCTAAATGTGGGGAGGTAGTAGCACATAAAGTGCTAGGGTTTGCACAGTTCTATCTGAGAAATTTATTCAAAAGACAAAAGGTTCAGTTGTTATAATGCAGTTCAAAATTTCTTGCATACTTTAAATATCTTAAAAGTTTTAAAACATATCTTTCTAGTAACAAATTACTTAAAATGGCTTTTTGCCAAGAAAAAAAAAAAGATCATATGTTACTTCCTTTTAGAACTAAATCTTTATCTTCTATAGTTCAGGGGAACGAAGGTAGAGATTAGATGCTGAACAGTAGGTGGTAGTTACACTTCTAATCAGATACCATCTGTGCTATATAAGAAAAAATTAGACAATTTGTTCACCACAGTTAAAAGTTCTTTACACACACACACACACACACACGTCTGTGTGACCCAACATGCATAAGTTGGCATGACTTAAACATATCAACATACCTAAATGACAAAGTCTATCATATATGCTTTCCTATAAACTGCTGCATAAAAATAAAAAAAACTTTTGTTTCCATGTCACATGTCATGTAAGTCCTTATTTGAAGACTTCAGTGGCTTATAGTGATAACTGGCACACATTTAATCCTATTAATAATTAAGGAAGCCTTTAATTTAAATTATATACATACCATAGGAATAAGAAATGTAACTGAAGGTGTGGGCCCAGAGTTTCTAAAGAGGTAATAAAATGTAAAATCTAGGAAAGAAAAAGAGGACACCAATATGTATCAAACGCGAAGCTCAAAAAAATGTCTCATACAGGTTTAAGAAATATCTAAAAGATCCATAGTGCAAATTGGGAGGCAAAAAGAAGCATAAAATGACTATCCATGTATAAAAATCAACAAGTCACTGAAATCAAAGAATTTCTTCAGATGATCAAAAGTGGCTCTGGCTCTGTATGCAAGCTCTGTTCTCTAATATCATAAATGAACAGAAAGTAGTGTTCCTAATGCAAGTGGGTTCCATTAGCTCTATGGATTTTTAATATAAAGTACAGTTAATTGATAATTATAGAGCTGCATGTCTTGCCCGAGATTTAACAAGTTTAAACAAAGGTAATTAAATGAAGAAAAATAATCTAAAGGAACTTATTCTAAATGCAATAGCTCTCCACAAGTATTATGAAGCTAGAAAGCATCATTTATTCACAATCCATTGCCCTAATCCATCAATTTCTCAATCATCACTCACTCTACCTATCACTCACAACAATCTTTCTCTTCTTCAAACAGTTTATCATTCATTAACTTAATAAATATTTAATGAGTCCTCACAATGTGCAAGGCACAAGCAGAATCTGGAAACACCATATTACCAAAATAGGTATACTAAAAAAAAGGTAGGGCAAGGCTGGTGGTGGAGATAGTTACAGATCTTACTGTTTTTTGCTTGTCAGTAGTAGTATTAATCCACAGGATGGTACAATGACTTGCTATTCTTCCAGTGAAAATTTAATGAAATGTGTTTTAATTTAAACCATCTTTTCCTTTTAACAACTAGGTATTTATAGAAAAATAAGTGAAGACTAACAAACCCCTGAAAATAGACAAATCCTTTCCACTGCATGAGCTCAGTCAAAGATACTATCATGCTACAGCCTGTGAATTTAAATGTTGACCACTTAGAAACAAAAACTTAACCATATAGGGCAATACTAGTGTTTTCTGTGAATGAACACTTGAAAAAGGCAAAATTTTAGAAATAAAGTAGCACACAAAAGTCACGTACTGACAGTATACTTTGGATATTTGTATTTTCACTCCCTACTTAAAACCTTATTAGGAAGACAGGAGACCAAGATATATTAAAGGACTGCATGGCTTCAGAAAGGGGTAGGTTAAAAGCCTTAGAAGATACGAAGATGGTTAACACCAAAGATGGGCAAGATGCTCAGCAGACGGTATAAAAAGACATGGAGCTCTATGAAAATGTAGCTAATTCACAGGGTATTGTCTATACTCATGTACTGATACTTTCTCATATCAAAGTATAAGCCTTGTCACTTAGGATATTAAAAGTGATGCTTGCAAAAAAGGTAATACTGAGCGAGGCCAGAATTTGGCAACATGTATTAGTGGAATAAGTTAAATCTCCCATGTCTTCTTTGTGTAGTTTCCCACCAACTTCCTAAAAGTCATTAACTAATGGTTTTATTCATAGAGGTCTAGGTAGACCTTGAGGTATTTGATTCAAAATATGTTCTGTACACAAAGGGACATGGAATTATGTTCATAATGGCAATTATTTCTCACCTAAATATTATAAAAGCTATAAAAGGGTAATCTCTTTGCCCTAAGAGAGAAGAGCAACTTCTGTTTACTAGGGCCAAGCTAGACAATATTTTTGGTGTTCTTAAGTCTCACTCAGTTCAACAGTCTGCCACTCAACAAAACCACGATGCCCAAAGTAAAGGACTTCCTCCTCCTTCCTCCTTATGACATGCACCTAACTCAAGTCCAGGCTTTCCATAATAGTGACATAGAAGAAGTTTGCCTTTCCCTACATCTTTCTCCCCACCTTACACATTACCTAGCAAGTAAAAAGGAGAACAGGGAAAGTATGGTGGTCACAGTTATTTCTGCCACTATTACATTCTGCACACACACAGAACAACAGCTTACATCATTAGAGGAACTTTTAGAGGGCAGCTCTTGTTCTTATTTCCCCTGTGTGTGTATGTTTTAGATGGGGTATGAAATTATTGCAGATAGGAAGGAGAGTATCTTCAGGATGCATCCCTGAAATAAGAAAGATAGGAAAAATATACAAAAGTGAAAGTGACAAAAAATAGAGAATGGATTGGCAAAATAAATAGGAAGGTATGTGGAAAGAAGAAACAAAGACCATTTACAAAGGGGGAAATATAATAAGAAAGTGGACATTACTTGGCCCTTTCCCCACCCCCACCTCACCAACCTGAAAAACTCAGCCCTTGTTATTAAAAAGATAAGATACAGCTATAATGTGGATACTTTGGTACCTCATCCCTGATAAGTTCAGTATCAAAGTGTTATGTTTTTAAAATAAAGACTGAAGAACTAATCTTCAAAACTATTCTTTCCCCCTGGCTTTTGCCAGTAAACTTTTTAATAGTCACTTTAAAATAATTTTGTAGTTTATCTAGTATATCCTCAATAATTTAAATTTTTAAAGAGAAAGATTTTTATGAATACATTTCTATGTATATTTCTCCCATTTTTTTCATAAGTAAATTTAAAAGGGAAATAGTAATAACTAAAAATGGCATTCCAGGTTTTTTTTAAAAATCAATTTTATAAGGGCTGACAAGTATTTTGGCATATACCAAATTTGAGGTAAAAACAATCTATCAAAACTAGTAATAAAAATAATTTTTCAGTACTGCAATTACATAAACACTTAAATTATTTTAAAATAACCATTTTAAAAATGGATTACATTGGAAGCATTTTTTCATATAAATCCAGTACTTCTGACTTTGGTTATGTTAGTCTATAACTTGAGTAGAACACACTAGAGAAGAGAATTGGTTTGTATTTTGACATATCCATCCATCTAGCCATTTGATTCTCAATTACATTAAGTCATTCTGCATTTGTATTAATGTTCTTTAGCTGAATTACAACATAAATTTTTAATTTTTCAAAAAATTTGCCTACGCAGCAATTGCACTGAGGTGGGTGAGGTGTGTGCGAACCTATTAGGAGAACCAAATGAGAAGCCTCATCTACAGAAATATAAAGAAAGAGACGTTAAAAAGAAAATTTAAGACTCACTATTTAGCAGGAAAGAACTATACAATTATTTTAGCCCCAAAGGAATGCCAGTTCTTACAAAATAAATAAAATGAAAGATTTACTATGGACTTTTAACCTAAAGATGAAGAAAATATGGTTAGTCAATAATAGTAAACAGTTCATGCAATGTAAGGAAAGCAATATTGCACTAAAAGGGGAACTTTGGAGGACTAATCCACCTCTTTCATTGACTCAAAGTAACCAGCCACTTCCTGTATGCATTGGCAAACCTGGCTTGCTCTACGTTCCGGCAAGTGGACAACACTTGATCAATGAACCTGTGCTCCATTTCTAGGCCTAGGGAGTCTGGAGCTGGGGTCCGCTTCAGGCGTTTGGTTTCCTGGGAATAGCCTTGCTTGCTTGAGTCACTCAGTCCATCCACTTCCATTGTCTGAGATAGTTGGGGGCCTGCTGGAATAAGGTGCAAGTCACTCAAAGTCCCCCCAGGGCTGTCTGCAGGTGACAACTGAGTCATGCTGTGAGGAAACCTACCATTTAAATGATGCTGAAGGTAGAAAACATGCCGCCTGTGATGGGGGAGAAGGAAGAAAAGAATAATGAAAATCACATTACAAAGTCAAGTGTGTCAGGAGAAAAAAAACAGCTGGTAATTTCAAAACATATAGCACTCGGTTCACTGCCCACTTCATAACCCAGAATTATCTAGGGGAAGGAGGATAAACAGTTGAGATGAAGTCACTAACTATAACATAAAACTAGAAATAGGTCTTAGCCCAATTTCTGCTATAGATTATAATATATAACAGAACCAAAAATTAACTTCATTGATATCTCAGAAGACAAGTGATTCAGAAATAAGGGATTAAATATTTCCTTTAAAGGCTTATTCCATGGCCTTTATCCAATACTTTCTTTGGTAAGAATAAGAGATGTGCTGCAATTGGTCTTATTATCTAGAGACCAACTGAACTTTCTCTTAAATCTATCGCTATGGTTTTGAATATCCACATGCATTGGGGATGTGCTGGGCTCTGAGCAAAGCACGTTAAAAGACACAGTTCCTGTTCTCCCTCTAAGGAGGTCAATTCTCCTGCCCTTAAAATCACCTGGAATTGTTTGTTAAAAATGAAGATAATGTGCCTCATCTCCAAAAATGTTGTGGTGGAAACAGCAATAGAATTAGAAGTGGAGCCTGAAGACGTAACTGAATTGCTGTAATCTCATGATAAAACCTGAAAGGATGAGGAGTTGTTTCTTAAGGATGAGATGGAATCTACTCCTAGTGAAGATGCTATGAACATTGTTGAAACTACAACAAAGGATTTAGAACATTAGATAAATACAGTTGACCTGGCAGGGTTTGACAGGACTGACTCCAATTTTGAAAGAAGTTCTACTATGGGCAAAATGTTATTAAACATTGAATGCTATAGACAAATCTCTCATGAAAGGAAGAGTCTATTAATGAGGCAGACTTCATTGTTGTCTTATATTAAGAAATCGCCACAGGCACCCCAACCTTCTACAACCACCACTCTGATCAGTCAGCAGCCACCAACATCAAGGCAAGACTCTACATGAGCAAAAAGACTGACTCACTGATGGCTCAGAGAATTGCTAGCATTTTTTATTAATGAAGTATTTTTTAATTAAACTACATTTTTTTAGAGATCATGGTATTGCACACTTAATAGGCTACCATATAGTATAAACAAAACTTTTATATGTACTTGGAAATCAAAAAATTTATGTGACTCGCTTTATTGTGATATTCATTTTATAGCAGTGGTCTGGAACTGAACCTGTAATATCTTTGAGGTATGGCTGAAGCAACAAAAATCTGTAACAACAAAACCTGCCAAGTTAAGATCTATCTTCTCTCCTGAAAATGTGAAATAAGAATGTATTGGTTTTAAGAGAAAAAGAAAATTCTCTACTTATGAAGGTGCCAAGGAGGGGAGATGGTCTTCTGTCTTCTGAATATATTTAGCATGGGATAGCAGCTGACCAGGTTTCCTCACATAGACACAAGAAAGACTAGACTGGACAAAGGGGGAAAATCTTAATAACTTCAGAAATATACCAATTTTTAAAAATGCCTATCTCCTGCCTAGCAGAGGCAAGTCTTGTTTATAAATAGAATCTTATGGCCTGAAGTAGAAAATCTGTATTTAAGAAGGTAGAGATGTCTCCAAATAAAGGAAGATCTGAAATAAATGAAGCAAGGAGGGGGTTCATATACCTGGACTTCATTCCAATATGAAATTTGCTTTACTGTCAAATGTACTCAAAACTCAGGTTAATAGATTGCTTACCTTCTTTCATTCCTTCCTACCAGTCTTTCCCCACTCCCAAAGAGAAATTCTTTTATTCTTTAGATAATCAAAAAGTGTCAAGATATTATACATGAAGTAAGTTAATTTGCAGACCATCGGGGTCTGAGAAATGATAAAGCTTACCTTGTTCTTGGGGTCTAATTGGTAGTCTCAGTACTGACTGTGTACGAAAATTATGTTAGTGTTTTTTCTTTTGTTTTAAAAAACAGAAGGCAGCACTCCATCCTAGATATGCTAAATAGAAGGATTTCCAAGAAGGGGGTCCAAAAACTTACTATTTTATTTTGTTTGTTTTTGTTTTATTTTGGAAGTAACACAGGTAATTCTGTTACATAGTCATGGTTGAATACCACTATCCTAAGCTATAGGCAGAAATCTGCATGAGTAATCTCACATTGATGGTGATGATGATATGGTAACACAAACCCTCTCACACTCACTCAGTCAAAGCTCCACAATCAGATGACCATGTTTACTCAAGCAGGCAAGAATTAGGTGTAACACGTCCTGCAGCTCTCATAAGGACATGTGGTTTTATGCAGAAAATGGATTTTCTCTTCTCTTACCTATGACACCAAAGGGTTTCATGTCCTGGGTAGGAATCGATAAGATCAGTGCTGAATTCAACTTCTTCTTCTAGAAGATGAGGAAGATTTATCCTTGGTTCCTCTGTTGAAGCTGCTGCTTCTTCATCTTTTGGAAGAACTAGTGCTGGCTCACTTCTCAAAGGGTTTTGCTCCAACACAGAACTGTCTATCACAGTTTGGCTAATCAAAGACTTTAACAAAAACTGGCGGTAGTGAAATCCACTGTGGTCTGAAACGTGCAAGGACGCCCAATGTTTAGTAGAAGATAGTTCATCAAGAAGAATCTTGTAAGAAGAAAAAAGGAAGTGAGAAGAGGAACTCGCAAAAGTTTTTCTTTTTCCACTAATGCTTCTGATTTCTCTTTGGTCTGTTCCTTGTTTTGTTGACAATATTAATCTTATCAATATTTTGTATACAATGTCCAGCACAGTGCTGTCACTTAGTAGAAGCTGAATACATGCCGGTTTCCCCTTTCCCTCATAAAGTGATAGTTAAACAAAACAAAACAAAAAAACGAACAAAACTTAAGGACCTGTCATTCTTTCCCTGGATCTTGACAAATCACATTCTGATTGGTGCACACATAGAAAATTCAAATTCTTCACGAATAAGTTTCATGACGGCAGAGACCATGTCTGTCTTTTTCACTACTTAATTTTAAGGGGTTAGCACAAAAACATGATGTGGGAATAATAGGATTTTTCAAGAGCTCATGATTTTCACTATTCATCTCAAATCTAACATCAATGATAAATGAGTTTTTTAAACAGAAGAAATAAAATTCAGCAGTAAACTGTTTAAATCTTTGTACTACCAATCCTGTAAACAAAAGAAATTCAAATGAAATTATTTTTAAAAGTAGCATTTATGGAAAAAATTATCTGGCAGTGTCTTGGACAGGCAGCAAATATAAATCAGTTTTGATTAGTGAAAGGTATATTGAGGGCCTACCACATTTCACCAGAAGATTTTCAGACCAGCTAAGGAAAAAAAGACACACACTTGTGAACAGTGAATAATACAGACAGTGCAATGCCAAATGACACCTTTACCTGCTTGTCAAGGGTCCCAGGCAAATGCCACTTCTTATACCCATTTACTTCCCTAGAAGAAATCTTTCCCAGTTCTGCAACTCCAACACTTGTATACGTAACGTATTAAAGAATTTTCTGTGCATCTGTTCATTCCCACTAAACTCTGCAGGTGCTTTAAGATATTTAGTCATTCCTATTGATGTTTCAATCGCCTATACCTACTGACATCATAAATATTTTATGAATAGATGAATGAACAGATGAATGAGCAATGTAACAAATGAGGTGACTAGTACAAAGGAATAAGGTTACTTCCAGACAGGATGGTCAAGTTATATTAGTAACATCGGTGGAATGTTTTAAATATCTCCTTTATGTTCTAATGAGTTTATTCATAGCTATCTACATTTATTCTAGAGGCTATAGCTGTCAAGTCTCTGAGAAATGAAAAACAAGATCATTCATTGGATTTTAAAAGGTGAGCAATGTTAAAGCACCAGATAGAACTTCTACCTGAAAAAAAAATACTCTTAATGTTATTACATTTTTGAAGAATTAACCTGTACGACATTTAGGCTATAATACAGCAGGTTTTAGATTTTGATATGGCTTCTTAATACAGACTGAAAAGAGGACTCCATTTGTTTAAAATGAACTTATATAATATAAAAACTTTAGATTATTTATTACAAGTATTTCTATGTACAAAAATTGTAATTCATTGTTTAATTTTACATACATGAAAGTTATCCAACAAAATCAACTTAATGTCTTAAAAAAATTCTTAAGACTTTTTTAGAGAAAAATCTACTACATTCTTTTCCGTAAGATATAAACATGCATATTAAACCAAAGAAGAAACTTTAACAGGAATCTAGGACATTTTTTTATTAAAACAAAAAGGTATATAAATAAAGGCAATGATTTAAACAAAAAGACAGCAACTACTTTTAAGTGATCTGTGTGGCTTAGGCTGAGTGTGGTGGCTCATGCCTGTAATCCCAGCATGTTGGGAGGCTGAGGCAGGAGGATTGCTTGAGCCCAGGAAATGGAGGTTACAGTGAGCTATGATCAGGCCACTCACTGTACTTCAGCCTGGGCAACACAGTAGGAGTTTGTCTCTAAAAATAATAATAATAATAATAATGATAATAATAATAAAAAACCAGAAAACTAAAGATATGGCTTAAATGTAAGGTACTGAGAGAATGAACTTTATATGACATACCTGAAATGTCCTTATTCTTTTCCAATTTCCATATTAAAAAATGAGTGAATAAATAAACTATAAGAAAACTATAATCAGGGCTATGAAACAAGAGGAATAACAGGTTGAAAACGAAAGACTACTAAAAATGTACACGCCATCAGTCTTGTAAATTTTTAAAAACAACATTTGATTTTCCTTCTGATTTTATCACTTCTAAAAGAGATCATTATAGAAAATTTCAATAATATAGAAAAATATTTAAAAAGCAAACAAAAATCACTCATGATCCTATTGGCCAGAGATCATTATTCTTAACATTCTGGTATAAAACCAATCTTTCAGGTTTTTTTTGTCCATACATATGCACATAGTTTATTTTTAACACAAACTTGGGATACTCTTTTATACTGATTTTCTATTAAGTTATAAACATATTCCTATGGCATTAAATATTATTCTATAATGTAATTTTTAACTCTTGCATAATATTTCACCCCCAATATTATCATGATTTAACCATTCCTCTATTTGTTTCTACTCTTGTACACATAACACATATATAAATCTATGTGCTATGTATTTATTTAGGAGAAATTTCTAGAATACTTACTGAAAGAGAAAAACTATGTAAGGTTCCTGATCTACACTGCCAGAGTGCCCTCTGGAAAGGCTGTATGGTTTATACTCCTATTGGAAGTACATGCTAATGCCTATTTCCTAAATTCTTCCTCAATACTTTAACCTTCACTAATGTAATAAGTAGAAAACCACATTTTAATTTATATTTCGTTAATCATTAAGGCTAAATATTTTTTCTTATATGATTGTTTTTCCTTTGTTTCTTCATTTATGAATTGCCTATTTTGCCTAATTACCTACTTTTATGAAATGCCTAACTTACTATTTGTGATATTTACTATTTGTGATGGTCATTCTTCTTCTCATGGGTTTGTAAGAGATCTTTATATATTAAGGATATCAAGTCTCTCTCATATATGTCATAAATATTTTTCTCCCTAGATTATATTACTGCAATTGATTTTTTAAATTCTTTTTTTTCCCTGTATCTTTATTGAAGTACAATTGACAAATAAAATTGGTATATTATTTATGGTATCCAACATGTTTTTAAGTATACACTGTGAAATGATTACCACAATCAAGATAATTAACATACCTATCATCTCATATGGTTATTTTCTTTTTTTGTTGTAAGAACATTTAAGACATATTCTCTTAACAATTTTTATGTATACATTATTATCTATAGTCACCATGCTCTGCAACAACTTATCTCCAAAGCTTATTCATCCTAACTGAAACTTTGTACCCTTTTACTAGCAACTCTCCATTTCCCAATCCATCCTCTGCTCCTGCAGTCATCACTCTACTTTCTGCTTCTACAAATTCAACTTTTTTAGATTCTACCCATTAGTGAGGTCATGCAAAATTGGTCTTTCTGTGCCTGGCCTATTTCACTTAGTATAATATCCAACAGGTCTCTTTTTCTTCATATAGATTTTTATTTCATCTATAGTTCAGAGTTCAGTTTGGTATACGAGATAAAAAGTCTAACTTTTTTCTAAAAAGCTAATCAATTTTACCTGCCTCACAAGTTAAACAAAGAATCCTTTCGCTAATTAATATGAAATGCCATATTCACCATTAATGAAATCTGTACATATTATGTATTGGGATGTGTTTCTGGGCTATATTCTCTTCCATTACTGAGTCTATTTTTGAAACAGTATCACAGTTTTACTGTCTTAATAAACATTTAAATATCTAACAGTATAATGTTCCTTATTTTTCCTTTTTTCCAACAATTTCTTAAAGCTTTATTCTTTCTAATGAATTTGAGAATAAATTTTTGAAGTTGAAAAATAAATCAGCAATTTTTAGTATATCTACAGAGTTGTGCAGCTATCACCAGTATCTAATTTCAAGAATTTTTTTTAGTTGAAAATTTTTTATTATGCCGTTGTAAGAAATAATACACAGAGCTTCCTTTTATATTTTGCCCTGTTTCCCCTAATGGTAACATTTTGCAAAACTATGTCACAACTAAAATATTCAAATTTTTACAATTTAGTGCTCTTATTTAGATTTACCTAATTTTTGTACCCAATCATGTGTATTTTGTTCTATACTATTTATTCACAAATGTGTACTTTCCACTATAGTCAAGATTCCCTATGTTCTCCTTTTATAACCACATCCATTTCCTCTCTTGTCCCTAAGCCCCTGTAATCACTCATCTTGCCTCTGTTTCTACAATTTTGTTTTCTGAAAAATGTTATATAAATGGAATCATACAGTATGTAACATTTTGGAATTAGATTTTTTCATTCAGAATACTTCCCTGGAGATTTATCTGAATTGCTGCCTGTATCAACAGGTCCATATATATATTTGTTTATTTTTGTTGTGATAAAAACACGTAACATGAAGTCTACCTTCTTCGCAAATTTTTAAGTGTATAATACATATTGTTAACTATAGGCACATTGTCGTACAGCAGCTCTCAGGAACTTTTTTTTCTTGTATGACTAAAGCTCTATACCCATTGAACAACAGCTCCCCATGTCCCCGAACCCCAACCCTTGAAAACCAACATTTTACTTTGTTCTTCTATGAGTTTGACTATCAGAGACACCTCATCTAAGTCATGCAGTTTTTGTCATTCTGTGCCTGGCTGATTTCAAGCATTTTTATCACCCCTGTCTTTATTTAGCCATCGTTGTTGGTGTGAAGCGGTATCTTACTCACTGTGGTTTTGATTTGCATTTCCCTACTGGTTATGATGTTGAATATCTCTTCATGTCTTTATTGGTCATTTGTATATCCTTTTTGGAGAAATAACCCCATATGCTTTTTCACGTGATGCACCGTATCAATTTTTTATTTTTTATAGAGACAGGGTCTCATTCTGTTGCCGAAACCGGAGTGCAATGGCACCATCATAGTTCACTATAACCTCGAATTTCTGGGCTCAAGTGATCCTTCCACTTCAGCCTCCCGAGTAGCTGGAAATACAGGGGCATGCCACCACGCCTGTCTAATTTTTTCATTTTTTGTAGAGACAAGGTCTCACTATATTGCCCAGGCTGGTCTCCAACTCTTGGCCTCAAGTAATCCGCCAGCCTTGGCCGCCCAAAGTGCTGAGATTATAGGCACAAGCCACTGTACCTAGCCACCATATCAACTTTTAATTGGCTAGTAGTAATCAACTCTATATGATTGTGAGGCTTTCCTCCCACCCTACTCTCAAAATTAAGAGTATTTTAAAATTTACTTAAATATATGTTCATTTAAACATGCAAACATCACAGGGAACATAAAATTGAAAATTAAAGTCTGATAATTCTACCCCATAGCACTACTAATCATTATTCTCTAACTCTTTTTATCTGACTAGAAAACTAATCTATGTTCATTATAAAAATGAAAAAATATCCGTAACACTGTGTGTATGTATATATAAATAACTGCTGAGCACTTAACTATGTGCCAAGCACTGTTTCAAACACTTAAAAGTGTTTGCTGTTTTGTTCAATGCTAATAAATATACTAAAAATTATATTAGGCCTACTCCATATTTAGTTTTATATCCTCAACCTACTGTGAACACTTTTGTTTAAATAATATAATTTTTAGTTGCAAAAAAAATTCCAATTTGTGATGGACTGTTAAGTAGCTAGCTAATCCCTCACTATTGGAGGGTTATAGTCGTTCTAGTTTTCCTCTATTATAAACTCTACTTTTATACATCAAGCTTTCATATTTAACATAATAGCCAATGATTATTGAGTACTTAGTAAGAGCACTGTGATAACCACACCACTTTATGTGGCTCTTCTCATTCAATTTGCATCACTCAATGGGACAGGAATTATCATCACCCCCATTTTGCAGATGAGGAAACTGAAGGTTGGAGAGGCTAAGTAACTTCCTTAGGATACAAAGCAAATTGGTGGTAAAGCCAGGATGAAAATGAGATCTGTATGACCACTGAGTGGAGCTTTTAATCACTACACCATACTTTATCTCCCATTATTTCTTTAGGATGAATTCCTGGAAGCAGAACTCTTAGAGATAACACTCTTTTTTTAAAGTGTGATAAATGCTGCCACGTTGCCCTTCAGTAAGATTATAAAAATTTTTATAATGCTCACTTTCAAACCCATACCCAGCACTTTAAAAAATCATTTTCAATTTTCTAAATAAAAAATGCCAGTTCATTTTATATATATATATATATGTAAATAAATATAAAATTAAGCTGCTTTAGACTAATGATACTTTTGTGATTACCTCCTCTAATAGACAAAGCATAGTAGAACATGTTCTCATAGCTGGGTCAGTGACTTATAGCAACAGAAAGGAGATTTTGCAAATTTAGCACTCTTCACTGAAAACAAGAGAGTGAAATATGCTGCAGTGGTAGTGAGGACAGGAAGAATGGTTAAGTCCCCAACAAGGGTAGGTTAAGGCAGGCTGATAACATGTGAGTGCAGGACTGGACCCAGGTAGCTGAGCCCACATACCCCTAATGCGTTGCCATCTTTAACATCAGACAGTCTCAAGTAACCAAGAGTTTCACCTTGGCCCTTTGTTCCTGATTTTATGGGAATACCACTTGAAAAGATACGTATCACGGCAGAAAATTTCCAAAGACCTCTCAGTTCACCTGCATTCTGCCCTCCTTTTTATCCCCTACCATCCCCATGCCTCTCCCCGTCTCTGCACACTATCAAGTTGTGAAGCTGAGATGAGGGCTATAAATCACTCCATATCCCCCAACAACGCACCACATAACTTGTACTTGCTCCTCCAGACTCAGACTGTGTACTCCCCTCCCTCTGGCAAACGTTTCCAATGAGCCCAGTCATTGGAGCCATTTCTCTGTGCTCCCACTGTATTCTGAGCTTCCCTCACTTCCTTCAAATGTCTCACTGCTTTGTAATTGTTGGTCTATTTCTTCAACTAGATTTTCAACTATGCTACTTTGTAATTGTTGATCTACTTCCTCAATCAGATTTTCAATTTGTTAAGGGTGAGCACTTTGTTTTTACTGCCACACTCAGTATACATGGCGGTGGCTGGGAATGATAGGGTTGCAGCACAGTTTCAAGAATAAATTACATTGAGTTGGATCAAGCAAACTGGAAGCCAATTTCACCTGAACTTTCTATCTATGGGAGAAGACAGAAAGGAACTAAAATAGAGTGAGCTGCTATCAGGTGCCTAGTACTTCACATACATTAATTTAAGCAACTCTCCCAATAATCCACTGAAGCAGGCAATAGAGTCCCTATTTTATAAATGAAAACATTAAAGCCTTACTTTGCACACATAGCTAGTAGGGCCAGAATCTGAACCCAGGTGGATGTGATTCTAAGCCTTTGCTCTCTCTACTCCATCAGGCAGCCTAGTCTCCCCTCCTGAAACTCACAGCTATATAAACTGGAAGAGAAAGGCTACTCTTTCAGAATTATTAGTTTAAAATCCCCAGAAGTAAAAATTCTCCTACTTGTCCTGGAGGAATCTGGCTACGAAACAAAGAGGGCAGAGGGAAGCTAGGAAGGGACATGTAGGAAAAAGGGGGTGATAAGTTAAAATTACAGAATACTTCTTTACTAATCTAAGCATCACTTGGGGTGCTCTGACCTTCAACTTGACCTCTTTTAACTGTCCTAAGCCTGAGAAACTTTTTGGCCAAGTACCCTAGATTCCTATGGTACTGTGATACCATAAGAGGAGAAGAAAACAAATGAGATGCTGTAGTATATAAGAAGGAATACAAGGGATATGAGGCTCTCATTCTGATGAATAGTAAGTGGTGCAAATGTAGCTAAGTCTAAGCCATTAAAATTCTCTGAAAACCTCCATCTCCTCATTTCTAAACTGAAAAGATTAGGCTCTGAGTTTCCAATCTGGCTCTGCATCCAAATAACCCCCTGAGCCTATGGAAAATACTGATCTCTAGATCCCATCCTCATTACAGTTTAGTTATAGCTGGAGTGGGACTTAAGAAATCCCCAGGTAATTTATAGGCTCAGCCAAGTGTGAAACCCTGGGTGAGATAGTCTATGTCTGCCTCCCTCTCCTCCCTTCCAGGAGAGGAAAGTGTGAACAGACAGACAGGTGACTCAGCATATTAAGTCAGATAATCAAAGACTATCAAAGAAATAGCAATCTAATACTATAAGTCTCAATAATCCCTTCCTGTTTTAGGGTAAAGTGAGTTATGCTCGGTCTTCCTCGACTGGTTAAATCTGCCTTTGTTCTACCAATGCACTAGCTTTAGGAATGCCCAAAACTGCACAGGTGGGGAATACAAACTTTTTTTTAATTGCTAGGGTTTCTCTGGAGGTATTAGCTGTCATGATCCTCTTATGCTGCTAGATCATTAGGTTCCTCTACTCCTTTAAAGCTCTTCTGAAGGTGAATTACTACCAGAAGATTTTAAGGGTAGACGGGCAGCCTGCCCAGGAGATTGAATAATATCGTACCTTGACATCTAGCTTGGCCAAGTGCTGTAAAACCCAGATGCGATGGGACCAGGCATTATAGTTGCTTGGGTATCTCCCTGCTGCTTCACCGCAGACCTCCATCTCTTCTTGTATTAGTCGAAGTGTCCTTTCTGCAGGAATTGTTCCCAAGTTTCCTTTGGTTACAAAGGAAGGCAAGGAGGTTTCCTGAATTAGCTGTTGTAGCACCCATCTCCTGTTAAGGTAGCATGTGGGAAAGAGAACAAGAATAGAACATAAACCAGAGAGGAAAAACAACTACTTTTTGTCATTCTTAATTTAATTTCCATTCACAGACAAGGCAAAATAATACCTGTCTATAAGCCTAGTTTTTGGGAGATAGGTAGGGGATATTGTTTTCTTGTTTTTAAAGGCAAACTTAGCAGTATGGGTCAAGGGGGTGGGGTGGGAGAGATACACAGAAAAAAAACCCTTCTAAAACTTTAAAATTTGTTAAAATGAAATGTCATTAGTTCTAAAATGATAACTGCACAACTTCATCTGGCCAGGAAATGTAAAGGCAAATGTGTTTGTGTGTGTGTGTGTGGTGGTGGTAATAGTAATGATGAGGGAGTATAAATTATGGCTGGTAAATATTAGAGGAGTAATAAATCACATTTTTAATTATATGTGAATGCCTTCCTCTATGTGTATTTGTTTGCAAACAAGAAAATGCATTTTAACAGCTTTCATTAAGCAAAATTTCTATATTACATCATAAAATCTGAAAGAGAACAAATACAATTAGATAAATCATTAAGGAGGTTTCAAAATGTCTTTATCCACAGATTTTCCTTTGGTCTATTTAAGATTTGCATTAGTATGCATTTAAATAGAAAGCACTAAGAAAGTACTTCTAACTACTTAATGTCGTTAGTTTGTACAAATATATTCCTCGTATGAAAGCAGTCTTTTAGACTAAAAATTTCCAACCCAAAGGTACAGGAATTTGAGTGACAAGACTAATTTTGTTATTTTTAAATAATGAGATTTTTATTTAACAAAATATTACTTCATAAAATAATTAGACAAGCCAATAAATTGATCGATGCATATTCAGTATTTCTTTCCCCTGCCATCACCCCTTTCCAAACCTCCATCCACAGAATCCTCTCTGAGGTCTACTAACCCAATTTCTAGTAAAGAAGAAAATACAACTATGTGGTTTGGAAGGAGCTGATTAATCTGCAGTGTTAGTCAAAGGCAAGATTACAGCTAAGACACCTTGAACGAATGGACGTAAGATCCTAAAAATGCCCAAGATTTACGAAAACTTAAGAGTTGCTTAATAAAGTGAGAACAGACTTCTTCAGAGTAACTTCTTCACTGATCCCGACCAGCAAGCCCACACCATCTCATTTTAGTCAAATAAGAGTAGTTACATGGGGCCTAAGAGGAAGATGATTCTAGATAGCCAGGATTTTGAGAGTCCTAATGGGTATTCTGGCTATCATAGGCATTTAGCCAAAAAACGTTCTTTGCATTTATGGTCTTAGCAACTTTAGCTCAGCTTACACATCACTTGCCTTGACTGCCCTTAACTTCCTATGTATAAGTTAATTTTAATAACCAGGATCATCACTACCACCATCTTTACCAGGAACACAACAGAATGCACTTAAAAATCCAAGTTGTTCATTACAGTTCATTGCATCTAAATGCAATATAATAATAATAATGATAATAATAGCTAACATTTGAGTATTTAATATGTGCCAGGCACTGTGGTAGAGTTATATCATATAAATGCAACCATTAACTCTATGAAAGAGGTATAATTATTATTCCTATTTTACAAATAAGAACATTGAGGATTGAAGAGGTTAAATAATTTCCCATGAACATTTAGGTAGTAAGTGACACAGCCCCTACATGTAAACGTAGGCAATGTGACTTTAGAGTTCATGCTTTGAACCGATATGCGACCCTGCCTCACATGCTGCGTTTCTTTCTCCAGCCATTCTGAATTCTAAGTAAAAATACTATGTTGTAAATTAATCATACCTGTGAATCCATGTTTCTGGACTCTTTGGAAACTTAGTTAAGGCCAATTTTCCCAGATGTAAATCTTTAATTGGATTTAAAGTGCCAGAGAGGATCAGCTCTTTTCTGCAAAAGAAAAATTTTTAAAAAAATTACTTTACCCTTTTATCAAAACATTCTGCATGGCTTCTAATATAACCTCATTGTGAAAGGAATTTTCAAGAATTAAAAAGAAATAAGGACACCCAAACCTAAAACCATCCTGGTATGTGAAACTCTCATAAATGTCCTACACAGTAACCAAGAATGTATTCTCATAATCTCAAAATAACAAATTAATAAGCAGAAGGAGAAGCTCTTAAAATCAACAATGGAACTTCAGTTGACTATCTGGGAGAGGGCAAAGGGATTTTCTGGCCTATGTCATTTCCAAAAGTTATGACACCTGACAGAAGTATTTAAAGGGCCAATGCAATACCAGTCAAGAATTGCTCTAGCTTCCAAAATAGGACTTGATATGGTTTAGTTCATTACAAAACCACACATAAAACAAACACAGTATGATTGGTATGTAAGAAAAAAATCATTCATTGAATCACTAACAAAATTACTATTTTTGAATTTGAATTTTTCCTTCTGTCTTTCCCCATATGCATATATATATATATATATATATATATATATATGTTCTAACATATAATTTTATATCCTGTCTTCACTATATCTTAAAAATTTCTCCATGGCTCTATTTAATCTTTATAATGAACATATTAAATGATCAAATAGTTTTCATTCAGTAGTTATGCTATAATTTAATGACCTTTTCTTCTAGTGTTAGACATTTAGGTTGTTTCTAACCTTTTGCTATTTTAAAAGAATTCTGGGGGGGAAAAAAACAACTTTGTGCTTATGACTTCTTTCTTTTGTACTCTTACTTAGATTAAGTTTCCAAAGAGGCATTACCATATAAATACTTGCATGACCCTTGATATACTAGGCCATTCCTTTTTGAAATATAAGCAGAAGTAATAGAAATGTAAGGTTTTTGTTGTTTCAGACTATTCAATCCCAACCAAAGCTCCAATGCAATTACTATTGTCCCTTGGCATCTGTGGAGGATTGGTTCCAGAACCACCTGAAGAAATCAAAATCAGAGAATGCTTAAGTCTCTGATATAAAATGGTGTATTATTTACATATAACCTATATATTTCCTCCCATATACTTTAAATTATCTCTAGATTACTTATAATATCTAATACATAAATGCTTTGTAAATAGTGTTACACTATTGTTTAGGGAATAATGACAAGAAAAAAAGTCTGCAGATGTTTAATACAGATGCAATTTTTTCCGAATATTTTCAATCTGTCATTTGTTGAATTCATAGATGCAGAACTCAGGGATCCAGAGGGCCAACTGTATAAAAAATGTCATACAAGAGCATTCTACCTATTTCTCAGGTAAATACAACTTATGTTAATTTCTCAGATGGGTTTTTGATAGGTGCTGATATTACTGATTATACTACCAATTAATTCTCAGTGCATCTATTATTTTATAATAAAATCAGATCATTTGCTAATATTTGTTCATCTTAAAATATCGTTCCTGTGGTAGGGCTGATCATTCATTGATTTCAGAGAACTTGAAGCCAACAAAAACAGAGCCCAGCTTTTATTGCTCACCTATTAATATTTAGATAGATTTAGTTCATAAATATCACAATACATTTTCTTTTCAACAGCAATGTACTATTTTTATTTGATAAGGAAAATAACTTCCTTTTTAATGTAAATACTAAACAGTGATAATAAATACTTGCATCTTATAACCATTTTTAGGTAAGTAACTTTATAAAATACTTTGAAGTAATATTCAGAAGGCCATTTTGATGAATGAATTTATTGGCTGCTTTCCTTTCATTGTATAGGAAACCTAATCATCATTTAAAAAACAAATTTTGTTGCCAACAGCCAAGAGCTTTTGAAGTTTTAGATCCTTTTTCTTCTGAAATCAGTAATACTTTGTTTACACATTAAGTCAGGATACCTATGAAGTAAAAGGAGACAAAAATTGTTCTATGTAGTTTAAACTACTTTGTAGAGTAGTGTTTCTCAAAGTGGAGCGTATAACTACATAATGTCAACATCATCTGGTGCTTAGCAGAAATGCAAATTCTCAGGCCTCAGCCCAGACCCACTGAATCAGAAACTCGGATGGGCAAAGCAATCTGTGTTTTACAACAAGCCCTTAATGTGATGCACATTAAGGTTTAAAAATGACTACTGCAAAGAATTTATTACATCAAGCTTAATTTCAATTTACTAAATTTAAGACCTCTTATTATTTACAACTGCTTATCTGTATTCCCATATATACCCATATATAAGAGAAGACAGTTAAAATTTTCTTCAGAAAAGAGGTAGTCTCCTTATAACTAACTCTTTATGAAGTTTCTTAAATTATGGACACTTTCTTAATTCTTTATTTCAACCACCAAGTAGTATTTTGGGAAGACATATTACCCTGAAACAATTTCATCAATGGTAGATATGAACACTTAAAGAGATCACCTGATACAATAATTTAAAACAAAGCAACATTTTAATACAAATTTAATAAACATTCCTGGGGGCAGGCTTGATCATTTGTAAGGGCAGGATATTATTCTAAGCAAGTTTTTTAAAGATCACTTTAAAAAGATATTAAATATATGGAAAGTGGTTAAGTTATGGTGATCACATAACCAAGATTTCAGGCATATTCTTTACTTTTTATCAAATGTCTTTTTTCTATTCTAGGGTTCCCTTCAAGATAGATACATTACATTGGGTTGTTATATCTACTTAGGCACCTCTTGGCTCCTCAGATTTACCCTGTTTTTGGTGATCTTGACAGTTATGAGAATAGTGGTCAGGTATTTTGTACAATGTTTTTCTTATCATTAGACTGGGGATATGGGTTTGAGGCAAAAGACCACAGAGGTAAATTGTCATTTTCATCGCATCCAGAGGCACATAGTATCAACATGATTTGTCACTAGTGATGTTGATCTAGATTACCTGGCTGAGGTCAGGTTTTTTCACTACTTTTTGGAAGAAAGTCATTACGACTTTCTGATTCGGTGCACAGCCCACTCTTCAGAAGTACAGAGCTATGCTACACCTCCTTGAGGGGGTTATCTAGGTAAATTAATGGGATATCATTTGTCTATTTATGTATTCATTCACCCATTCATTCCAGTGTGGACTGACAGATATCCATTTTATACTCTGGGATATAATCCAATACTATGTTACTTATTTTGCTGTTCAAATCATTCCAGCTTTGGTCATTGGAAGCTCTTTCAGTTGGCTCCTGCGTCCCTTTGATATATTCCCAACAGATTGTTTTTTAAGCACTTTCTTACTTTCTGGCTCTATAAGATGTTCCAGGCTCATCTTGTATACCTCCTGCCCTGCTCCAAGAATCAGCCATTTCTAAAACCATTAGAGTGTTAAAAAAAACAATTTCATATGGTTCAACCTACTATTATCTCAATGTTACAATAAGGAAACTCAGTCTTGGAGGAATTCACTAACTTGCTCAAGGCTTCCTAGCTCAAAGTGTCAGAATGAAACATCAAAATAAAAGTTACCAAGTTACTGCATAAAATAAAAGTTACCAACTTAAATCAATAGGCTACGAGTAAAGACATGAAAGAAACACTGGAGTTTTTGGTGTCTAGTTGTTCAAAGATGTTTTGCTTATTCCAAGTAGATAGACTGATGAAAAAACTAGGACATTATTATGAAGTCAACCTCTTTCATCAAGCAATTCACTAATTTTCAAAGCAAATTCAAAGCAAAAAGTAGCAGTCATTTTTTCTTTTACAACCAGCTGGAATTTTTAACTATGTGTATCACTCACTGTAGTCACAGGAGATCAGCTCAAAATCTTAGCCCTTATTTTTTTCCCCTAAGACTAACAACACCCACAAATTGAACTAGAGGTGTATTATAATATATTTTAACAGTTTGAAAATCATTCAACATCTTCCAGATTACTGCAGAAGAAATAACCAACAATTAAACATAAAGTGCTGAGTATTTGATCTGCAGAGAGACTTTACAGGGTTAGAGCAGTTTACTTCCAAAGTTTTGCTCAAAATGTACCCATGATTCTACGTGTTCATATGTCAATCAATCTTACCGATACTAACCAAAATTTACTAGAATACATATTCACAATAAATTTTTTGAAAATCAAGATTCCCTTTCTACTTGTCTAACACAAAATTTTACTATCATTTTACTACAATAATTTTCGAGATTAACTGTTATAAACATCACTGAAGTTAGATTAATGGAGCAATTTCCCCTCATAAGACCAAATCACACATAATCAAAAAAGAGTTTCAAAAGAATCATGAAAAATTCGCCTAGTTCAAATCTTTTATTTCACAGAAAAAGAAACTAACTCTTGAGAAATTAAAGGTTTTGTCTACAATTAAATGCTAGTTAACTCATGAAAAAGGACTAAGTTTCCATGAATTGTAAGACTAGTTTTTCTCTTATGCTGAACTGTCCTACTGAACATACAATGAATAACGTGTGTGTACACGTGTTACAGTATATGAGTATATGTATGTACACATATACATTATGCTAGTAAGAATTTTTTGCTGAAGGATTTCCAATTTCTCTTTATTGATGAAGAATGTGAGAACATGAATAAAAATGGCACTCCCACTTTCCTATTACCCTCATTTCTTTTTCACTGAGTTTGATTTGTTTTCAGTGCTCAGTTTGCAAACTGCATATCCATTATGCAACAGGCACTACAGTTTGATACTAGGGAAACAAAGGAAAAAAAGCTACAGTCCCTACCCTTAGGAAGGGCTCTCAATTGTAAGTTGATAGTACCTTCCTAAAAGTCTCCTTTGCTGATTCTTCCTCATCTTGCAAATGCTATAACAGTGCTGTCCAACAGAAATATGAGTCACAAATGTGAGCCATATATGTGATTTTAAATTTTCTAACAGCTATATTAAACACAAGTATAAATATATTTTATTTACTTCAACACATCCAAAATACTATAATTTAAACAGATAATCAACATAAATTATAATGAGATATTTCATTTTTGGGGTAGTCTTCAAAATCTGATGTGTAGTTTACACTTACAGCGCATCTCAATTGAGACTAGTCACATTTCAAAGGCACAACAGCCATGTGTGGCTAGTGGCTACTGTATAGGACTGTGCTACTCTAGATAACTGGAGCGTCCCAGTGCTCAGTCTTTGGACTGCTTCTCTTCTCTAGTTGCACCCACTCTTTTGGGGAATCTCACACAGTTTCAAGGTTTTAAAACCACATGCTAGTGATTCCAAAATTTTTATATAGCCCAGACTTTTCCCCTGAACTTCAGATTAATATGCAACTACTTGTACATAAACCTAACATGCTCCAAACCAAATTCTTGACCTCTAAGCAGCACCCCTTACCCCCACCTAAATCTACTTCTCTTCCAGACGTCCCCACTGCAGCAAATGGTAACTCCATCCTTTTAGTTGCTCAGGGCAAAAACCAGAGTCAAGCCTGACTACCTTCTTTTTCACCCCACACACTTTGCACTGCACTATAGTGCATCTCAAATATGCCAACCAAAGCCTTACGATCTAACCAATTATGCCAATTGCCTGTTACTCCCCCAGCCCCCAAAAAGAAAAAGAAACAAAACATGGGTCAAACAGTTTACTGTAACTCAATATGAGAATTTATCTTTCAGGCAAGAAAGTTTACAGAGAACAGACACAGATGTGCAAAAAGGGGCAAAGTGTATGTGTTAGAATCTTCATGGAGATATTATAAAGAATAGGTAGAAGATATAAGTGTATAAGATGCCATGGACATATGGTTTATATTTCGTTTTCAAAAAGCTAACAACTCATGGGGCTTATATGTCTTCAGAAATTGAACAAACTTCACCTTATCACTCAGGAAAATGACATACCTACCTCACGTTCCATGCAGTGGTAAAGTCTGGGTTTAGAAGCAGCAGGGTGCATGTGACATCTATCAATTCTAAAATAAAGAGAAGCCACATTAAAAACAAGCAGTCCTATCCTTTAAAGCCCAGCTTCTCCTTCTTTTAAGGTTCTTTCTCTAGCACGTTATACTAACATATGTCGCATCATATTAACTGCAATAATAAATACCCTGTTCTAAACTGTCAGGGAAGTGAAAATTATCCTCAAGACTTTCTCCTACTTATGATAAGCATACCTCTTTTGGAAGTCGACAGTGAAACAATTTTACAATATACCTATAAAAATAATCTAATTAATCTCTTCATTCTTTTAGCAGTTTTTGGCACACTTTAATATTTACCAAGGAAAAGAAACACAATTTCTATGCCACTATTCATTTCATTCCACAAATATCTTAAGTATTTACTATGTGTGCAAATTTTCAAAAGAAAAAAAACCACTCATAATCCAACCCACTCAACATAATTCATGTACATTCTCCTACAAAAATTACCTTTTCTTGCACACATTTTACATGTAGTTATAGCAATGATAAATGTACAATTTTGTTCTGTTTTTCACTATTATTTTATATGCATTCTCTTATACTGCTACAGTATGTATTTTTAACAGTTGCATAACAATCCCTTACTTTTATATACTATTATTTATCTTATTCTTTAGGCTGTTTCCTGTTTTTGTTTTTTTTTACTGTTAAGATAATATTGCTATAAACATTTTTAAACAGACTTTTTGTCTTATACATTATTTTCTTAAGATATATTTACTAAAGTAGAAATACTGTGTCAAAAACAATATAAAAATTAGCATGGCTCCTACTAGGCATTTCCAAATTGTCCTCCAAAGGGACTGTATCTATTTATACTACTTCCAAGAATAACATGAGTGTACTTATGTACCTATAACCGTCCTATATAATTACACTTAAAAAAATCAGTGTGGCAGATAAAAAATTATACTTTGTTTCTATTTTAATTTACATCTTAATTTGCATTTATTAATATGAACATTTTTTCATTTTTGTATACTACTTATAGTTCATCTTATAAACACGCTATTCATATTCATTACCTATTTATCTATCATGGTCTTGATAGAATTCTTAAATATTTAAATAAATGGCATAAGTCTGTATTTAAAAGAACAAAATCAGTAAAATTTACACATATTTTCTTTGTTTTACTAAAATTAAAAAGAGAATTTGAAGATTATCAATCTAGAGGCATAATACTAAATTAAGGCAACATTACCAAGCTCATATTAAATGCCAAGTAAATAAAGGAATGAAGACAATCATTACTACTATGTAGTGGCCATGGTATTAAGTACTTCATTTACATTATTTCATTGAATTCTCATCATCACAGTCCAAAATTTTCTTATTCGACTTTAGAGATAGGGAAACTAAGATTTACAAAGTTTAAGCGATTTGTCCATAGTCACTCAATTAGCATGAGGCATGGTCAACATCTGACTGCTTTTAAAAAATCAATTATACTGCAGTTGAAATATCTGTCTACAATAAATAACTGGGACATTTTCAGTGTTTAAGTAAAAGACAAACTTTTAAAATCTAAGAACACATGAAAATACATCCTATAGTCATTTTTAAATATTCTAGTTCACAACAAAATATTCTATTCTCACCATCTTAATAAGAGATAAACATTAATTCTGAGCTCATGAGTATAATAGTCAATAAATGAGCAACAAACAGTTCGATCAACACACATTTATTTTCAACCTCCATCCTACTCATTACAAGCCATTATATGTAGAAACACAATCTGCCTATAAAGAATAATCTAATCAACCTCTTCATTCTTTTGCTTTTAGTAGTTTTTGGCACTAATTTAATACTTACCAAGAAAAATAAATATAATATTCTATGTCAGTATTCATTTAACTCCACAAATATTCCAAGAATTGACTATGGGCAAGGATCAAACTGGGCCCTTAGGACTGAGAGAATGGATATAATGACAAATAGGACCTAATTTTGCCCTTTAAGTTGGAGAGAACATACAAACGAGTAATTATAGAAGGCAAAATGACATAATTATGATGTAGAAGCATATACTACACTTTGGGACCCACCATTACAGTTGCAATTGTTGCTGGAGTACCCCTGGAAGACTGCAAGTGAATAAAGCGGTAAAGGAAAAAGTCTAAGCGAAGATTAAGAGGCATGGCACTTCACACACAGTCTGCTCTCCAAGAGATTATGGGTACCAGAGTGTCACTACAGCACAGGGTGCTGGGAACATGTGCCAGGAAATGAGGCCCTCTAGAACCTGGTCCCAATCTCCTTATCAGCTGAGCCATCCATTACTTTCCTTCACATGCTGCATTCCACCCCAACCAAACCCCACCATCTTCTGAACGTACTTTCTACCTGTCTACCTTCTCTTCTCTGAACATAACTCAGGACTTACCTACTTGCTATTCTTTCTGCCAGAAATGTCTTCCCATCTCTGAATATTAAAAAAAATATATAATTTTTTTTATTTCTCAAGAACTCTTGAATACCTTTTTCCATACAAGCTATCCTGACCTATCAAGCTAGAAAAAATCTTTCATTTTACTTTACACAATCTTTATGTGTATCTTACTTGGTTACTTATATAAATATTATCCTCTTATTCAGATCATAAATTCTTTGGAAGCAAGTCCTCCCTAAAACATCTTCAAATTATTTACCCACTTAAGAAGTTTTGTGAGCATCTTCAACAAGCCAGGTACTGAGCTGGGTGAAGATGAATAAGATTTGGTCCCTTCCCAAAAGCACCTCCAAGGAGTCTTAAGAGCATATGCCTTCCTTAAAACCACACCATGTGGGTTTGAATCCCAGCTTCTCCACCTACTATCCACGGAACATAAGCTCTTGGGACCTCAGTCTCCTTACCTGTAAAATGGGGATGGTAACATCAACCTCACAGTGTGGTGAGCCACTGCGACTTACTTACCAACCGAGAAATGAATATTTTTAACATCAATTAATCAAGGAAGTTGAAATAATGAGGTAGCTGTTCCTACAGTAAAACCGTCTAAATTTCTAAATTTGTAAAATAAATGGCAATAACAAAAAAAACCACTTAGTAGTCAAGTAGTTACATGCAAAAGTTTATGTATGATGGGAAAGTTTCTGGAATTTCTTTTGACATCTACAATTTTTCAAAGTGCCATTATACTATCTAAGTAAATTGGTACTAGTCCCTTGGACTGACTCTCCCTTTCCACATTAAAGAAAATGTGTGTGATCAATGACAGGTGCTATTCATTTGTACTTCTAACACATCTCTCCTCCCTGCCGCTGTAAGTGAAGACAAGTTTATCCTCCATGAGAAGACTTCTGTACAGCAGCACAAGGCAAAAACTAACAAACAATGCAAATACTTAAGCCTTGCTTTTCATTTTGTGGCTGTGTGAAGAGAGAGGAAGGTTTATCAAAGTAATGCTTCCTTTACTGGCGGGTCTCCCCCAGAAGGGCAATAGTAATTGTTGGGTTTAGAGGCCAGTCCCACCGTTTATGGGAGTTCTTGGGAGAATCACTTAATCTCTCTGTGCCTAGTGTCCTTCTCATCTGTAAAATGGAGCTATCACGGGGTATTAGATGATTAAAACATCTGGAATGTTAGGACAGCATCTGACATACAGTAAGCACTGAATGTAATTCCTGTTACAAACCCTGTGTCTCCTAGTCCGGTTCCACAAAAGATACTGGGACTGGATGCCTCCTAATCATCAGTGGTGCCTAGTATCACATACAACCATGGGCCCTCACTCTTCTTTGACAAACTGCTAAATCCTCCTGATTCAGGACTCAAGTCCAGACAGGATCTCCTTCAGGAAGCACTCCAGTCAGACAAAAGAGTTGCATATGAAGTGGAATGTCAGAAAAAGGAAAGGACTAGAAGGAACTAGGTTAGAAATAACTGGACATAATTAAAGAACCAGGTCCTGACAACAATCCCCTGAAGTATTGATTAGTATTCCCTTATTTTGGTGTGGAAATAGGAACAAGGAGGTTAAGTAATTTGCCAAAAGTGACTGTTAAGTGACTTCAGTGTGCTGATGAGCTGAATTTGAATCCAGGTCTATTGTCCTGCAAAGCAGATGCTCTTTCTATTCTAGCACACTGTAGGCAAATATTTTGCTCTCTACAGCTCAGGACCAAACCAAAGACCTAAAGATAAACATGTACAATCAATAGTTGATTGTAACTATCTCACTCTCTAAATTTCATCAACTATATATCACTTCCCCTGCAGTTTCACTCAAAAGATATGCACAATCCCTACAGTCTCTTGAAATTAAACAAGTCTCTCTTCAAACACCAGAGCAGATACCAGCAAATAAATTTTCCTCTGTTACATACACTCTAATGTATGACTAACCCATCAACATATTGCAAGGAGAAAATGAGTCAGGGCACATTATACGTAGGAAATTAGCTAAATACCAACTATAACAAGGAGAGGATAAAAGGATACTACATAAGTCAGAAAAAATCAGTATGTATTCATTGCTACGCTGCATTCTAGAAATAGCCCAAGGCCAGGAGGCATCCTGGTAATGGTCACTGAGTTTGACAACGGTCTCTGACAGAGAAAGGTTTTCATGAAAATAGAAATAAATCCAAGGTCAGCTTGGACCAATTAATCTCTTTCTCCAAAATACATTCAGGATACCACAAGAGAGAGGCTTGAGGTAAAGCTACATGGTATACACCAGAGGCCTTGTTTATTACAGTACACAGTCACTGAATCAATAGCTAGACCAAGCTAAAAACTCTTGCTTAACTCTTGTTACTTACCTGACAAATGTCTGTTGAACATGTAAAGATGCTGAATAAACAAAGAAAGATGAGCCATAATCCCTGTTCCTAATAAACTCACAATCCAGCCAGGAAAAAGTTTTTAAATAATCAACTATGATACAGTGTGATGTGTTATTATTATGCAGTCTGAATAAAGGACTCCCATAAGAGAGCAATTATTGCTTCCCGAAGCAGTCAAAATGGCTTCACAGTGGTGTGTGTGTGCCCAAGTGCGCAGGAAACCACCCCAATGATGACAATGTAAGACATGTGCCTGGCCTCAGCAAGGGCATGGAAGTAAGGCAGTAGTACACAGCAAAGTCAAATAATGAAACAATACAGGTTATGGCTGGAAATGAACACATATCAAATGGCTGCAAACACAAATACTTCTAGGGTTCAAGAAAATGTCAAAAAAGCAGCAAAGCAAACCTAACGAGAAGTTGTAACTGACACTCTGCCTCAGTGTCCGAAGGGTGGGAAGAGGTTGTGATCAACTGGAACAGACTTGCCCAGTTAAGAAAAGTAGAGGCTACAAGCCCTGGCCAACTGTTACCATGCAGAAAGCTATACACCTAAGCTGCCTAATTTTTCAAGTGAAGACAGACTTCCAGATTTTCATCCTTATTTTAAACATTCATCCAACTAATTAAAAACATTTTTTAAAACATTATACAAGCCACAGCAAAATGTATCTGTAGACAAGCTTCAGCCTGGGGGCTGAGAATCTGCAACCTCTGATGCTGAATATAAAATGGAGAAAAGGCTGGTGACAGAGGCCGGGGACAGATTGTGAAGGGCCCTGAATACCATGCTAAGGAATTTGAACTCTACACTGACCCACAGGCATCATGAAATAGGATGAACAGACACATACTTTGGAAAAGTATCTCTCAAACTGTTTTTAAAAAATGTTGTTGGGAAGTGTCTGAAATGACTGGCTAGTGACATGATGGAAACGCATCACAAAAGAACCTGGAAATGGGATGGACGAGTTTGAGGTAACAACATTTGTCCATATGAGAAATAATGAAGGCCTGGCCAGACAAAGAAATGGAGACTAGAAGATGGCTTTTAAAGAGAGAGCTCAGTTATGCACTGAGTGGATGTAGTGGGAAAGAGAGAAGAGCAAAAAAGGATGGCAGGAGAGCACACTTGGAGAGAGAGAGTGCGGGAGAGAGCTCTGCCCAGTCAGTACTCCAATGCTGTGGTCTTCTCTCTTGCTTTCTGTACCTGTCATGGATTTCTCTAAATCAGAATTATAGTATCATTCCTTTTCTAAACCAAATATGGCTATTACTGTAATAAACTTTTAAAAAATATCTAATCTCTAACCAAACAGGGATGCCATTGCTTCTTGGCCTTTTGGCTAAGACCAAGTGTAAACAGGGATGCTTTCCAATTATCTAAGGAATTCAGCAGATTAATGAGAACTTGAATTTAGTTTCATTATGGGGGAAAAAAAAATCTATCCCAGGAGTAGAGGTCACAGAATTCTTCACAGAATTAAGTTACAGAATCTTAGGTACATTACTGGGATTCTGGCATGATCAATCATACAGACACTGACATTCTGAAACTATTCCATAAATTGTCAGCTTTCTTTATTTGGCTTTTCTTATATGTATAATATTTTCTACAAAAACGGTTTCAAAGGTGTAGTATTTTCATGAAATAACTGCTCTTTCCTAATATTTTTGAAATGTTTCTCTTAGCAAGATTCACCTCTATGCTCTAACTGCTTCAGTTCACAAGTTTGCCAGAATTATACTAGTCAGCATTTTCAGTTATCTTTTTCTGTCAAACCAGAAATTCACTACCTTATTTTTACTGATAATACAATATGCAACCTAAGCAGTATGTGATACCACACTAAACTATGCTCTCCCTACCCCCTTTCCAAAAAATGAAATTGAAAACTGCTTCCATGAGGATATAGGTTAGGATAAAATCAAAAGCTGCTTCTGTACACAGGCACAGTTGCATCAAAATTCAAAGTTTAGATGCCAGCTATTCGTCAGTGAGCTTTACTGATTTCATCTTCTGCCTGGGTCTTCCTGGGCCTATTAAAACTAAAAGTACATGGTGAGGAGACACAGCAAAGCCTGCATGCAGTACAGTGACCAGGAGGACAAGAAACAGGGAAATGGAGAAAAGAACTTGGAAGGCCACAGGAAGGTAGGCTGAGAGCTAGCATACAAGAAAATCATTGTAACTTCCTGCTAAAGTTAGTTACGCATTGGCTCAATTATACATTTCTGGGCACTAGAACATGAACAATACAGATTTGGCAAAAAATAACTCGATGGATTAATATGTTACTTTTTAACTCAGTGTTACTGAAACCTATGGCATGGTGGTAGAACAGAGAATTAAAGAGGGTCTAACAACAGATAAATATCCTTACCTTTACGTTTATGCCTAAACTTATACCTTAAAGTTTATGTCATAAACTTAGGCATAGCCTTCTATTAGTAATTAAGAAATATATATCAGAGGACTGAGTATAACAACCACATGTAGAAAACAGAAACTACTGCTCATTAAAATTTCCAAATCAGACTCCTTTTCTATGGTCTAAACAGAGAAAAGTGCTATTATGACAGTATGTTAAGGATAGTGCTCAGAGAAATTCAAGGAAATCAGTATGTCATACCTTTGGCAACACTCTTCTCCATAGCTCCCACCCCCAAAGACATTGTTTGTCACTCAACTGTAAAATACTTGAATAAAGGGACCATGTATTATTCATCTTTTTATCCCCCACAGTACTCAGAACAGCTTCTGGTATGAGTAGGCCCTTGGTAATGGCTACCAAACTGGCAATTAAAATTCTCTAGGAAACAAAGTTCTCATTCAAGATCAGCTTCTGGGCATACTAAGCACTTTTGAAGGTACTGCTGTATGTGGGAAGGGGAAGAGGCTCTACAAAAACAGTAGAGGACATAGCCTTAGATGAGTACACTCCCAAAAAGTGAGACCTGAGGTTAGCCTAAAATGATAAACAGAATTTGTGCACACAGAGGCAGAACACTAAGAAAAGAAATGAGGTAGAATGATTAGGGATTGTCTGATGCAGTAAAGAACTGTCTCAGAGGAATGAAGAAATGACTGCTGGGGTGGAGTTCTTTTGCTCATTTCAGCACAGGAACAGGACACAAAGAGACAGAGCTCAACTGGGATTCACAGTGCAATGGCACATTCATAAATCATGGGGTTCACAGTATAGCTACCACCATCATGCCTGTTACCTCATTTGGACTGCTGCAAAAACGAGTTCTATTGCTCATAAAATACTAAAGGACTAGAAATCAGAGACTGAGCCCATAGGGAATAGAGTACTCTTCAGTGACATTTAAGTATTTTTTCAAGCCATAGGATGTTTTCTTCAAATAAAATCTTACAATGACCCCAACACATAAACAGATATAATCAGAATTGTTCTGGTTGTAGGAGGTGGCCTGGAATCCTGCTTGAGGCATTTCCATATAATCACTATGGATGTCAAATTTGAAAACTACAGGTCTAGTCCAAATGCCTCACTTGACAGAGAGGTTAAGCACCTACCCAGAGAATGAATGGAAGAACCAGAACTAAAATCCAGGAATGCCAACACCCAGACAAGGGCTCTTCCTACTGTATCTCATGTTGCTTCTAAAAACCAAAGGAAAAAGAGACTGTTTACACTTACCATCTCTGTTCAGCCATTGTTTTCTCGTTCTGTACAAAAGGAGCTTGTTGTGGACATATGGTAAAAGGAACTTGACACACCAGCTCTCCACACCAAGTTTGTTTTCAACCAGGACTATGGGACTCCGGTTATACCTAGCTTCAGGACATGGGATCAGGCCAATTTCATCTCTTAAAATGTAAAACAAACAATGAAAAAAAGAATTAAAGATAAGAATAGTAGCTTTTTCAAAATTTTCTAATCCCACAGAATATTTTTTAAAAACCTATATATTTCCCTTCCTTAAAAATATTTAGCTTACTTACTGGATTGGTAGAAACTAAAAATACAAAAAACTAGTTTGTGAACGCTGGCAAGAGCACGGGAAAACCAGTAGTATGTTATACTCTCCGTTGATGAGAGTGAAAACTCGTCCTGTCTTTGGACGGCAATTTAAAAATGTCTTTCAAAAATTTAAATGCACCCTTTGATCCAGCAATTCAAGTGCTCAGAAATGATCCCATGCCAAAATACATGAATAAGATGTTCACTGTCATGGTGCAACAAAACTGGATATAATCTGGTAAAATAAACATGGCCCATCCATGTGATCGAGCTGTTAAAAAATACAACGTAGATCTGCATATGCGGGTATGGAAAGCTCACTAAGTTATATTAAATGAAAAAAAAAAAGCAAAATGCTGAATACAGTATATAGCACAAAGCCTTCTATATAATTTCTTTACAAGATATATAGATGCATTCAAAAATTTTAGAGGGATAACAAACGTCTGGAGAGAAAGGTACTGAGGAAGGATTTTATTTCATATAAAGTGTCTAATCACATGTACATATTATTTCTATTTTTAAAAAATGTCAACAAATGTGTTTATGCTTACCTGCTAGTAAATCTATGTGGAGCAGAAATAAATTAACAATAAAAGTTATCTTAGTGAGATCTTGGGCCTTTTTCTTCTTTATACTTTACTAAATTAAAAAAGCCATTCTAATCAATGTTAAAAAACACAAATTACATTTCAGATTTTGATCATTTTCATCTGGGGTAGCATCTATATCCCTTGATCCACATCAATTTAAGCCAATTTACATTACAGGCAGAGATTTAATAAACAATATATAGGGCATTTGACTTACATAGTAAATGAACCAGTAAACATAAAAATATTTTTGCAAAACCTACACACACCTTTCAACTATAAAAGAAGTTATGATTCTTATATACATGAAGCATCCTTTCCCAAACAGAATGTCCTCTGTTTTAATGAGTAACAAGAAATCTTTTAACAAGAGTAGGTGAAATAATATTTTTAGAGTGTCAATATAGATTTTTTAAACATGTCTTTAGAAAACAGAATAAGGAGCTGTTTTTCAGAGTTTGTGTATGACTTTATCTGTTATGTCCCTGGGACTCCCTTGCCAAGAAGATAGCAGTTTGACAGATGGAAAAAAGGGGGAAACTTGTTCAATTACAGGTTATAAGAAATACTCTTTTTTTTTTGTTAGGCCACTATCACAAACTGGTAGCACCTATGGATCTAAAATAAATTCCTTCCTGAAAACTCTAAACTGGATAGCTCAGAGGTAACCTACTTTCTACTGATCACTTCTTTAGTGACATAGGGATATATCAATAAACAAGGGTACCCCAGGGACTGCCAAGTTACTAACAATTCTTTCTTTCAAGCTAATTTAACTCTCAAGTATATTTTGGGACCTATGGCTTTTTGTTCTGCCAACTGGTTCAGCTGACTCCAAGGTATTTCAATATGCCATGTCAATACTATCATACATTTTCTGAGTACCTATTAGTACGATGCAGTGGGCACTTTGTTAGGTTCTGACACAAAAATGAATGCAACGAAGTGGTCTCAAGAGTCTCAGACTTCAAAGAGCTAAACAGATTTACTGGGGAGTTGTGTCAATATCTATAATAAAACATTATCATTTTACCATTCCAGTAATAAAGTTCTGGAGGAAAAATCAGGACAATGCTGTGAGAGCACCTGAGGTCAATGCCTAGTATTTCAAAATATGTTTTTTGTATTTATAGTTGGTGATATTAATCTGAATTCTATCTAATTTAGTATTAGAACAACTAGCCACATCTAACTCTGCTTGACTAATACATGACCGAATCTCTGGGGTTCTTACTTTACTATCTAAAGAACATTTATTTTCTGGAGTTCTTATTTTACTATCTAAAGAACATTTACAAAATAAACTAAAATTAGTTTTTAAAAAAACTACTCAATGTAATTATTTCAGGAAATTCTTTTCTCTGAGATCGACTAACAATTTACAACACTTCAGAGAACTGCAAGAGTCAACAATATAAACATTACAGTAACAAGAATAAAAGAATCCTAGCTTCTGGATATAGTCTGTTTTTTGGAGGGGTTTTTTTTAACTTAAATTCACAATGTAAAAACCTGTCCTGCTCACTATTTAAACCAGAATTAAAATGCCCAACTAATAATTTGGTACCTAAATTACAAGAAAGAGCCATCTGCACAATTAAAAAACACATTGCTTTGGTTGGCTACCATTCTTTCAAGAAATGCTCTTAAAAAAACAAGAATGCCATGGATATAGCAGGTGCTCAATAACTGCTTACTGAAAGGCTGATTATCCTTGCACTTCAGTGATAATATTCAAACAGTTTTCAAAGGTTATTACTTCTTAATCCTCCAAAAGAATATTACCTCTAATTTTCTTTTAATGTAGTATACTGAAAACAGCATGGGTCCAAGTCTTGGATGGATGTGGAGATATACAGATGTGTGTGTGTGTGTGTGTGTGTGTGTGTGTGTATACATAAATATCTCATGTCATTTTGGCCTCTATAGACCTTGGTTTCCTCATTTGTAAAATCTTGGAATTGCATTGTATCTCCAGTAAGGGAAAAGAGCTAGATCTTACACAACTTTCAAATTTTATGACTATGAGACCTGGCAGCTATGTTCATGTAAGGAAAATGGAAACAAACGTAACAGAGAATATAAAGCACAATGGGGGGTTGGGGGACATAGGAAAATAAAGGTAGTAAGATATAGAGACAAAAGCACTAGATATGAAGTCCAGAGTTCTCCAATAGTCTCCATTCTATCACTGACAGTCAACGTGAAGTTGGCAAGTCACTTGCAATCAGTATCCCCATCTGAAAAATAGGAATAATAATACCTCTCCTGCCTGTTATGAAACCAAATAATGCAATGTGAAGAATGTGGTAAATTCAAAAGTGCTAGACAAAGATGAAGTATATCATTATCAGTTCATTTAAGAGCCTGAGATCAGCCAGTAAAATTCCTTGGTTAATAGGTAACAGGAAGCAGAGGCAAAGAATATTAAGCCTTTGTCAAGTTATGTGACCCTAAGATACCGAGTTTTGCTGCTTCCTAAAAAATATAACACGTACCTTATAAAGATAGGTAGGTCAGTAAGCTTCCACAAAACAGTGTGTTTGACTTCAGACTTCTGTGCCTAGTCCCTTAGGTCATAGTCCACTTTTTTCAGACAATTTAGAATAGGATTCCAGAATCATTTTAAAATTGGAAGGGACCTCATTCTTCCAGTCTCTCATTTTATCAGATGAGGAAACTGAGGTCCAATGAGGTTTAAGGGAATTACCGAAGGTCACATTATTAACACTAGCAGCTAAGTTAAGAATCTGGGCCTCCTCATACTTAGCCCAAACCCCTTGACATTGAAGTGAAGAGCAAAACAGGAATTAGATCAATTCTTTCTAGATTTTTGGCAATTTAAATTCTAATTTCATACTCAAAAAAAGCTGGAAGACTCAGGGAAAAAAACTTAAGCCATTTATCACCCTTCTACACTACTAATGTTTGGGTACACATCCTATTTTTCTAAGTGTTTTACAAAAGTGGGATCATTTTGGACACAGTCTTCTATAATTTTTTTTAAAAAAACTTAGTAATTCACATTAAACATTTTCCTAAAATTTTTTTTATTTTTAATGGTTGCAATGCATGTATTAATACTATAAATATCATATCAATCTCCAGTTACTTCCTTACTAAATATTAGGTTATTAAGTAGGAAATGTTCAATTTCCTTAAGTACTAAGTTTGACAGCTGATATCTCTGACATTTTACCTTGACACTTCTTGTTTTACTTTGTGAAGGTACATCCTCAGTCTTTCAAATGCACATTTTGGTTTGTGATTACTTTTCATATTTTTTAGAGCAATTTTTGTGAAACCATGGATAAGTAAAAAATTTGTGTTATTTTCAAGTATGAGTTCTATTGTGGAACCAGTGCAGTGCAGACAGCTTGAAATATCAAGTGTTTTGGAAGGGTATGGCTAATGAATGCACAGTATATCGGTTTGAAAAGCTCTGTTCTAGTGATTTTGATGTTGAAAATGGGCCACATGAGGGACCTGGGACCGAGGTGGATAATGATAAACTAAAAACTGCAGTGAAAGCGAATCTATCTCAACCTATGTGTGAATTAGCAAAGTTTGACATTACTATTCCAACAATCTTGAATAATGAAGAAATTGGCAAGGTAAAGAAGATGGATAGATGGGTACCACATGAATTAAATGAGCGTCAGAAGAGAAATTGTCTCAAAGCTTGCCTTTCTTTACTGTTGTGACATCAAGGCGAACCAATTCTACACCATATTGTTACATGTGATGAAAAATAGATTCATTATGACAATCACAAGCGTTCAGCACAATGGTTGGCTAAAGATGAAGTGCCAAAAAACAGTCAAGAACTGAATATTCATTAAAAAAAGCTAATGATGTCTATTTGGTGATCCAGCGCTGGTATTATCCGCTACAGTTTCATGAAATCTGGTCAAATGATTACAGCGGGTATCTACTGCAACCAACTGGACAAAATGATGAGGATGCTTGTGATTAAGCAGCCGAGATTGGTCAATAGGGACAGGCCAATCCTCTTGTAAGGCAACACTCAACCATGTCGCACAAACAACACTGCTCAAACTATAGAAGTTGGACTTAGAAACTCTCTGTCATCCACCGGATTCACCAGACCTTGCACCAACTGACTACCACTTCTTCCAGGCTTCGGACCACTTCTTGCATGGAAAAATATTCAATTTTCAACAAGCTGTGGAAAACGCCTCTCGTGATTTCATGGCCACTTACTTTCCAGGCTTCTTCACTGCTGGCACAAACAAACTGGCATAAACAAGTTAAGATGGCAAAACTGTGTCAACAGTTTAGGTACGTACTTCGATTAACAGTACTGCTTCTTGTTTGAGATATAATAAACTACCCTTTTAATTTGAAATCAGACATTTCGTATTTAATGACCTAATAGTTTTACAAGAGGAATTTCTGACCTCTTTGACCACCACTAAATTTCATTCTTTTACACTGTTAGGTTTCTGGCAATTTATATTCCTAGTATTTGAGAAGGTACTCAAGTAAATACCTGTACTACCAAGAAGGTTATAGGATTTTTAAACACATGAAGGTTTGGGACATAGATCAAGTTCTAATCATGTTTGCTTTTTAGGTTACATTCACAGGACCCCCTCCAGTGGAACTCTTTCCAGAATGACCAAAAAGGAAAGTTAGTAAAATATCTGAATGAACTGACCCTTGTATAGTGATAATTGAAACTTTACTGGTGATTAAGATATTTCAGAGACCTTGTAGGCTTTTTCCTTAATTGTACGGAATAGCAACTTTGTCTATCACTGAAATTGCATTACTGACCTTATTTAGAAAAAAGTCACACAAATCATTACTGTTCACCGTGTATTATATGCCATGCTCTGTGTTAGGTTTCACATGTACTATTTCATTTATTCTGCACAACAATCTTTCAAAGTAGGAATTTTAATCCCATTTTACGGATGAAGAAAAAGTCTTGTCTAAGTATAGCCAGATAGTAAATGACAAGTCAAGATTCAAATCTAGGACTGTCAAACTCTAAAACAAAACTTTGACAACTGTATTACACTATTGTTTAAAAAAATCAAAATCAAGTACAAAAAGCTCAATAGACTCTATGGTTTCCAATTTTTCAGTTCAACTTGCAGACAATCTAAAACTGTCTTTCATTATTATGTCCTTACTTAAAAATTTTCATTGGGGCCTATTCACTGTCTAGGAAGCATATGTCCCTGAGCCAAAACTCTTCTTTATCCCTTGTGTGTCAATTTAAATGCTATTTCCTCAAAAAGAACTATCTTGACCTTCTAATCTAAATTAGGCCTCCCTGTTAATATTCATTCAAAGAATCCTTCTTACATTTTCTGGCTCTTTTCATAATCTGGGTGCTGATTTATTTAAAGTTTCATTAGGATAGGGACCATGTTTGGTTTGTTCACCAAACTATACCTAGCTCGCTCCTAGCCCTGTATACCCAAAGGCTGGCATCAAGCCTGTCAAACAGAGGTGCTCTTTTGCTGAATGTATAAATAGAAAGAAAGAAATAAAGCTAAAGAGTCAAAGACTTCCATAACCTGGCCCTATTGTACCTTCTCAATCCCATTTTTTTTAATCTAGGTCAATTCACTGCTCCCTATGGAGGTCTCTGGTTCCTTCTGAGACTGTAAATCTTACCGAGAATTTACTGTTCAGTTTAAAAAACCCATCTCCACTAAGAGCCCCAATCCAGAAATAACCAGCCTCCTCTTTCCTTCCCTTAGCTTCCCATAGCACTTGTTCATAATCCTGCTAATCCAGCCTTTACCATGAAAGGCTAGCAGGGTTAGCTCTGCAGGGTTAACTTACTGTTCATGGAGGTAGGTCTTAGGTCTCCACTTAGACCTGTACTGTGTAATAAAGTAGTCACTGGGCATATGTGGCCATTATGTATAAAGCAATTAAAATTAAATAAAATTTAAAAGTCAGTTCCTCATTTGCATTAGGTACATTTCAAGTGCTCAACAGCTACTAAGGGCTAGAGGGAACCATACCAAACAGCACAGATACAGAAAATTTCCATCATCACAAAAATTTCTGAGTACCATACAGTGAAGATGGTACCTATAACACCTCATAAACAGTGACAGTTCAATAAATACTTAATAGAGTAATAAAAAAATAACTTGCTGGATAAGAGAACTTTAACCTGACCCTAATTACATTGTAGACAGTTGTCTTCCACATTAGCACAGGGTCTACACATCAAGTTAATGCCCATTGCTAGGTCAAGCCTTCAGTTTTAGAGAATCCAAGACAATAATAGCCAACTATACAAACAATATTTGTATGGTATTTATCCAGTTTATAAAGAGCTTCACATTCTTCAATCATCTGGCTAATATATTTTTGGTGAGGAGCACAAGGATTCAGGTTAAGTCTAACATTTACCTAGTGGTAATTTAAGTGCCATAGTGTGAGGTAATTTTCCTGTGTTTTCATCAGCCTCACAAGATCAAGATGAAACTGAGGCTGAGAGACGGTACCTATTCACACTGAACAGGAACCAAACCCACATCTCACCCACTGTATCTTCGATTCCTTCTGGCTAGGTATTTCTACATAAATAAAGTCAATATATTTAATAGAGTGGACACTGGCTAATAAAATTACAATCTCTCTTGTGTTTGGGGAAAAGAGGAAAAAGGTTAAAAATGAAAAACTTTTATAACACTGAAAGCGTAGTTAGATACTGTAAAGTTAGACACTAACTTTAAAGATACCGCATATTTTCCTTTTAATTAGAAATAAAGGTACTTTATTTTGGGAGTAAAAGGGCTAGATTAGGCGAAGAAGTATAGGCAATTTTGGAAAGCTCAAATTATAAGATGTTTTAAAAGATGAAGAGTAATATTGTTGAAGATAGATTTACAGTAGGGAATATATACTAAAATATAGCCGATGGCTAATATTAAGCTATTTAAATGTTTCAGACCTATATTACGAATCATTTAAAATTATTTCAATGCCCAACTTATCTTCCTTTTAAATTCTGAATGATCCAAATGATTAATAATTGTAAGTTATATATTGATAAAGAATATATTAATGAGATTTCACAGTAAAAAAAAAAAATTAATAAGGGTGTGGCATTAAAGTCCATTAAGAGTTTTGATAAGTGTCATCCAGAAGAACTGGGACATGTTCCAAACTGCACTGTCAATCTGCCAAAGCCAGTGAACACTCAATCTCAGTTTCTTCAAATATGAAATACTGATGCTCTATTTAGTTTACCACAAAGAAGAGAAACTAAGATGTTACTGCATTTTTATTAGACTTCTAACCTCTGCTATAATTGTCTTTTAGAAAAATAGCACCAATGATGAGAAAATAGGCCCTTCATTTGTCCAACTTTTTTTTTTTTTTTTTTGGAGGATGTCTCTTCTTTGCACTAAGGCTCCCATTCTCAAGAAAGGATTGAAAGACGGATACACAAAAAGGCATCAAAGCATTCTTTAGAAGGCCCAGCAACCACTATGGATACTGCCAGGAAATCATTCCAAACAGTCTCATTTTGAAAAAGGCAGCAGTTATAAGGCGAAGGGGAAGTGGATGCTGTCAGAGGTGGCAGGTGTGTTTTGAGGCCAGCAGTGTTTTGTTTTTTAATGAGACACAGTTGCAGGTCTCCAATTGTGTACCACAAGGGAGCAAGTCATCTGAGGGCTTCTTTCATAATCATCACCTTGGAGGAAGAAAACACTTTAAGATGTAGGTCTGGCAACTCTTTTAGGCAGAAAAGCTGAAGGGGTTAGAAGGCTTAAAAAAATAATTCATGTGTTCCAGTATAAAGAAGAAAACATAAAAAATAAATTCCAAAAACAGATAAAGTGAAAATGCGAAACTGGATTTCATGTTTTTCCTTCGGGGAGGAGTAGGAATGGGAAAGGAGTTACACTCTTGCTTCTTACTTCTTTCTATAATGTTGTAGATCTCTCTCTCTCTCTCTCTCTCTCTCTCTCTCAATAACATCCTTTTCACTGGTTACATTAAAAGCAGAAGTGTCAAGAAAGAGTGAAGACTCTTGTGGTATCTTTCCAGAGTACTCCAAGAAAAAGGAAAGGAAAGAGAAAGATATTGTATGTGCCAGTCCTGTAGTGTCCTGCTGAAGAGGGCAGCAATGTTGGGATAAAAATGAGTTTATATGTTCCCTGTAACTATGAATCAGCTTATGCTAATTAAGTGCCGAGGCTTCCTCTGCTTTATCTCAGACCGCACACTATGCCCACAGAAGCTTCTCTGGAGAACGCTGTTCACCTTCAAAACACAGTATTTTATCAGAGTCACTTTACAATCGTGTGACAAGTAAGGAGAAAGTCAAAGGCAGCCTCAAACTACCTTTAGTTAGTAAACGGAGGGATTTTTGGCCCATTAAAAATAAGAGGATCAGTAATCCATTCTTGCCAACGTCCGGGATGAACCTCCAAAGAGTTGTGTCTACAAAGCATACGTAGACCCACAGTGTTGTGTGTGCCCGTGTACCTTAAAGAGATGTCGGACATGGACCTACGGGGTAAGTCTTTGGAGTTTCCTGAACTCCTGGGAAAGGGGGGCGAGGGAGGCAGAGCGAAACAAAGTCGTTCCAATTTGAATTTCCCAGGTCACTTCTAGGGACGCGCCCGCGAGCGAGTCCGGGTAGAGAAAGCTGGCCCCGCGGCTGCCGACAACGGGTCGCCCGGACCTCACGCTGCCTCCGCCCGAGAAGGGCGCGTGGGCCAGGACCTGCGGTCAGCCCGCCGCCTGAGGTCGGCTCGAGGCGTGGCCCCGCCCTCGCCCACCCCCGACGACCCCCGGAGGCGGCGGAGGCGCGCGACTCACATGTGCGGGTTCCTCCTGAAGGCGTTGGTGATGTCCTTCACCACCCGCTGCACCAACACCGCCACCTCTTCGCTTGTCTCGGCCATGTTGGCGGCGGCCGCGGCGGCTCGGGCGCGCCGCCGGGAGAGCCGGGAGCCGGCGGGAGTTCCGCGGGAAGCGCGCGCGTGTGCACTGGTTTGGCCGCGCCTCCGCCGCCGTAGCCGCCGCCGAGCACTTCCGGGTCAGCTCTCCACCGGCCGGGATGTGGCGCCTGCCTGCTGGAGTTGGCAGCTGGCTGTCTGGCGCGTCCCTGACTTTTCCTCGGCGCCGGTAACCGAGTTTCTCAGCGTCGGAGAGGATGCTATAGATTCATTTGCAAAGTGGTCCGAGGCCGCTGATTTTATTATTTTATTTTAATTTTTAGTCTGCTCGGAACCGAAGAGGAAGAGGTCCTCAAGACACTCCCCGAGGGCCAGAGACCTGCCTGAACCCCCAGGCAGGTCCTCGGGAGTTCCCGGAGGAAAGTTGAACTAGTAGTGCAGGCCTCTTGAACAGTTAGTCCCCGAGCGTTTTGAGAGCTTGTTCGATGTATTTTCCCGGCCAGAGGGATAAGGAGGTCCAGGGACTTCGCAGCGGAGTGAGTCCCTATTGACCGTGTTGATGACCTCCTTTTGTACCTGCGTGCCAATTTTGGCCTCTGAAATTAAAAGCAGCCTTTTTTTTAAAAAAAGTTAATTAAAATTTTTAAATGAATTCATTAAAGGAAGGCAAATGAATGTGAAGGAAAAGTTATTTGCTGTCTGGCTGGAGGAAGTAGAAGTTAAACAGATTTTCTACTTCATTTTTGAACATTGCTTCAGTTTTGGAGTAAAAAATATCAAGGCCCTGACAGAATTTACTCACAATCGCTATTTATCCTGCTACAAATAATTTTTGTAGGAAAAACCAGGTTTCTAGTCCATTTGGATTTTGAAATGTCATAATTCAGATTTTCATGTATCAGGTTTTCTTTTGCCCCTCTGATTGTTTTAAGTTGTTTTTTCTTTCACCCTTGAAATCATCTATATCTTTTAAGAACTGATCTATTTTATTTTATTTTATTTTTATTTATTTATTGTTGAGACAGTCTCAACTCTGTTGCCTGGGCTAGAATGCCATGGCGTCAGCCTAGCTCACAACAACCTCAAACTCCTGGGCTCAAGTGATCCTCCTGCCTCAGCCTTCCAGGTAGTTGGGACTACAGGCAGAGACAACTGTGCCCGGCTAATTTTTTCTATTTTAGTAATTTGGCTAATTTCTTTCTATTTATAGTAGAGACGGGGGTCTCGCTTTTGCTCAGGCTGGTCTCGAACTCCTGAGCTCAAGCAATCCTCCTGCCTCGCCCTCTCAGAATGCTAGGATTACAGGCGTGAGCCACCGCGCCAGGCCAACAACTATTTTTTTAAAAGCTAGTTTATATTGCGTTTAATGTGAACATATGTGGAAGATTTAAAGTAGGGATTCTGATTGTGAAAGTAAAAACCATCCATTGGGGATGTAGACAGAATTAAATGAGAAATATAAATGAAAAATATAAATTAATTATACCAGTGGTCAGTATTACCTATGGATTTATTTATAAAGGCTGGACATTGGCCTGATTTTAAAAGAAGTGAGAAAGAAATTTCACAAAATTATAGAAAGCAAGATGGGACAGGTTTAAGAAGAATTAGTAAAATGAAACCTTACGCTCTGACAAGTTCTGAAATGAAACAGTGAAATGAGTGGAATGTGTCTTTAGATTCCAAAGCCAAGGACAACTTTAAATATCCTGGTTACCCTAAGAATTTGATAATCAGTTCTCAAATGGTTTGAGTTAAGTGACAAGTTTTCTTTCTCTTAATCAGAACCTTGGCAACCTAATCACAGTGGGAAATAAATCTCGACTTCTGGGGGCAGAGATCAAAGCAGCACACTCAGAAATAAGAATTTTTTTTTAAAGACTATTTTTAAAAATCAGTGTGATTTTCTTTTTTTTGTATTTCACTCTAGTATATTTATGTTTAACAGGAAAAAATCTAAACTTTGTCCCCAATTCTTGATGTAAAATTGGTATTCGAGAAAGATAATTCCTCTGTATGCCCTCTCCACATATACAGACACACTTTATACCCATTTAAAAGGCGGGCAATATGTCTCATGTTTTTTCTAAGAGTTGACAAATTGTTTCATCTGATTATTAAGGTTCTATTATATTTAAAACTTGAATTTTTTTTTTTAGAAAACCTCCTATTTTACAGATACAGAAACTGAGGTTCAAAGAGGTTAAGATTTGAAATTCATGAGTCCTTAATACAAGAACAGGGTATGATAAATTTAGCATGATTTTGTTGAAGGACTAAAAGATTATGTTCAGGGATCTGCAAAACCCACTTATTGATAATAACAAAATACAGAAAATAACCTAAATGCCCAGTGATAGGGGATTGATTAAATTATGATAAATTCATATGAGAAAATACTATTTAGCTATTTAAAAATCTCATTATAACAAGAAGAATATATACCAAAGTGTTAGGGGAAGATATATTCATAGGAGAATTTTACTTTCTAAGTAATACAAAGAGCAAAATATAATTTTCGAAATTTAGGAAAAGTTTTTTAAAGTACATATTAATAAAGAGATGATGTATTTGCTAATTAGCCAACTATTTCTTATGTATATTAGTTTTCTTAGAGATGTATTCATTTTTTTTTTCTTTTTTTTTTTTGAGACAGAGCCTCACTCTGTCACTAGGAGCTAGAGTATAGTGGCATCATCATAGCTCACTGCAACCTCAACTACTGGGCTCAAGTGATCTTCCTGCCTCGGCCTCCCAAGTAGCTGGGACTACAGATGTGTACCACCACACCTGACTAATTTTCTATTTTTTGTGGAGGCAGGATCTTGGTATTTGGTCAGGCTGGTCTCAATCTCCTGGACTCAAGTGATCTTCCCACCGCAGCCTCCCAAAGTACCGGCACCTGGCTGAGATGTATTGATTTTTTAAATGACCATGCCTATCATCATTTACATGGTTGTGAATATATTTTGACAGTCCTCCTCCTCACCCCCCAGATTACACATATCATATTTCAGAATACTAATTGATGATAGGGAAAAATGTAGATGTGTAATGACAAAAACTGGTACCAAAATGTGTACAATACAATCTTAATTTCATATATATAATGTGAATCATACCTAAATAGCACATATATGTAAAATAGACTGGGAGGATATAAACTAAAATGTTGATAGTGGTTATCTCTGTATGATAGAATTACTGGAGATAATTAAGACATGTAAATATATGTTCATTATACTTTCCTGGCTGTTCCAAACTTTCTGCAATGAAAAACTTAATGTATATATAGAGGGCCCTGGAAGGAAGGAGGACACCAAGGTGGTTTTAATGACTTTTGTGAAGAAATGGAGATGACCTTGTAATCTGTTTCCAGCTTTGCTGTGTATTATTCTACTTACATTACTATGACATATTGTTTATATACTCTATTTATTTTTATTTGAAGTCCATTTTCTGATGACATTACGCAAGACAGACTTCAGGTAGCACTGTGTTCCTACCATGGTAGTAGTTATTATAAAAACAAGTTTATTTCCTCCATTAAAAAAATTAAATGTCCAATTTTAAATGCTTTATTGTAATATTGCCATTGTGATATCTTATAATATGCCAGACGTCATCCCTGTCCATTATCCTAAAGTTTAAAATCTAAGAACTTGCTAGCAAAGAAATAGGAGAAGGATAACATAATATTAACTAAGAAGCCACAATTTCGATGTCTTTTTATGAATTCTTAAGAAAAGTCAATGGGTATAGTGTCCATCTTTAAAGTTTTTATTAAAGACTATTTCAAGAAAAGGAATGGAAATTAATAAATTTACTTTAAAAGTCATGTACATTAAACCTAGGGACATTTGGGACATGTTTTGCCTTGACGTGTTAGTTTATTTTCCCAAATATAAGACTTACTATATATTCAAGAACTATTTAAAAATATCACAGAAGCACCCATGAATGCTAATGTTATCTGTTATTATATTTTGTTAACATCTCTATTACTGCATTATTCCAATTGTTGAGATAAAATGAGAAAATACATGCAATAGCATCTTTAAACTGTGAAGCACTGTACAAATTATTTCTACGAGTAAAGAAAGCATCATTACTAGTTGAATTATACTCTTAACTTGCAGTGTAATATTTATAGGGACTGATAGTCTGAGTTTTAGGAAGGAATGTCAAAGAATAACTCCCCATGTGATGCCTTCTGATTTCAGGCACTTTAATTTCTATGGTAAGTCCCCTAAATCATCAGTGTGCAAAAAGGACAGTACAAAAGGTGATGTGTTGGGTTTATAAGAGGAGAAGGCTAAATACTATCCCTGAGAAGACAAGACTCCAAACAATTTCACTTAATTATTCCATAAATTTTAATAATTGTTACAGTTTATAAGACATTGTGCTATCTGCTGGGTATTCAGTGGTGAGAAAAACAAACATGGTCCATGCCCTCCTGCAGGACTTATGGTCTGATAGAAGACATAGACAATATTCTAGTAAACAGACAAATATATAGTGAAAAATTGTAATACATGGCACAAAAGGAAAAAGCAAGGTACCATGATAAATGATAGCTGTGTTGGGGTAAGGGCATAGTGGTCAGGAAAGCCCACTCTGGGTGGTGATATTTAAGCTGAGACCTGAAAGATGAAAAGAAACCAGCCCTGTTAAAAGCAGGGGAAGGGCCTTACCACTGGTGGAAACGTGTGAAGCCCTAAGAACAAAAAAGCTAACTGAGCATGTCTCAAGAATTGAAGGAAGGGAAAATTAATAACTTTTACCAACCTTACAGTGTTTGTAATGTGATTTCAGATTAAGAATGGCTGTCACTCAAGTGGCAACAATGAGCTTGATTGCCTAGCTCCAATTTGTTCTTCTTTCTATCTTTGGGCTTCATATCTCAATTGACCTATTTTCATGGTTACTGATTTTCTTCTACCTACTTAAGTCTTCTGTTGATCTCCTCAAGTGAATTTTTCATTTCCATTATTGTACTTTTCAAGTCCAGAATTTTAATTTTCTTCCTTTTTATCATTTCTATCCCTTGTTTTGATATTTTCTATTTGTCAAGACATTGTTCTCATACTTTTCTTAAGTTCTTTAAACATGACTTTCTTACTTCTTTGAACATACTTAAAATGGCTAATTGAAATTCTTTGTCTAGTAAGTTCAACATTTGTTCTTCTACAAGGACAGTTTTTTTAACTCCTTTTCCCCCTGTGTGTGAACGATATTTCCTTATTTATTAGCATGTATCATGATTTTTTTTGAAACTTGGTCATTTTAGATAATACATGAAAACTCTGAAAATCAAATTCTCTTTCCTCCTCAGGGTTTGTTGTTGGTTGCTGCTTATGGTAGTGGGTGTTGTTTATGTAGTGACTTTTCCAAATTAATATGATAAAGTCTGTATTCTTTTTCATGTGTTGCCTCTGAAGTTTCTACTTAGTTAGGTTAGTTGACCAGGTAATGATTGAAGAGTGATTTCCTCATGTGTCTGGAACGAATAATGTTCCCAGTCTTTTCTGAGAGACTCTATGGATCTGTAGCATGCCTTCAACACTCTGCCAGGAAGTTAACAACTCTGCTTTAGCCTTCACTTCTTCCTTGCACATAGCCTCAATATTGGCACATTCTAGTACAGTGTCTTTTTGATAAAATGACTTTTTTTCCTTTAGGTAAATACCCAGTAGTGGGATTGCTGTATCAAATGGTAGGTCTACTTTTAGTTCTTTGTGGATTCTCCATACTATTTTTCAGAGGTTGTGCTAGTTGCAGTCCCACCAGCAGTGTGTAAGTGTTCATTTCTCTCTGCATCCATGCAAGCATCTATTGTTTTGGGACATTTTGATAAAAGCCATTCTCACTGGGGTTAGGCTACATCTAATTGTGATTTTGATTCACATTTCTCTGATGACTAGAGACATTGAGTATTTTTTCATGTGTTTATTGGCCATCAGTCCATCTTCTTTTGCCCTCTTTTTAATGGGTTGGTTTGATTTTTTTCTTGCTGATTTGCTTTAGTTTTTTATAGATTCTGGTTATTAGCCCTTTATTGGATGTATAGCATGCAAATATTTTCCCCCAGTCTGTAGGTTGTCTGTTTGCTCTGTTGATTGTGTCCTTGGCTGTGCAGAAGCTTTTTGGAAAACTGGCTTTTAGCCACTTTTCTTTTTTAATGCACAAAAATAATCTTAATGGATGTTAACAAAATCACACAGTCTCATGGGAATTATTTGCTTGAACACCTTCCTGTATTTCATAAACTCCAGTTAAAATGACTTTATGTGTGACTTGATCAAATTTAATCTTTTGCTAATGAAAATGAGTAAGTTCTTTGTAAGAAAGTTCAAATAAAATATAAACAATGTATTTCATTTAAAATAGTTTAATATTTCGTCCCAAAACTTTTGACAAGATTTAATTCTGACCAAGCGTACCTCTGACCACATTGCGCCAAGTTATATAAGCTTTCTTATAATCATTTTTTTATTGTGACAATCTTTAGATAAGTCCATGAGATAGCTATAAGTCAATCCCAACATCAAGAATGGATTATTCTTTCTTACTGGCTTGAACTGAGCTGACAACTGTATTCCATTTCAACAAAAAATGTGTTATTTCATAAATATTTTTTTCAAAAAGAATGAGTGGGCCAGTGCGGTGGCTCACGCCTGTAATCCTAGCTCTCTGGGAGTCCGAGGTGGGCGGATTGTTTGAGCTCAGGAGTTCGAAACCACCCTGAGCAAGAGCGAGACCCTGTCTCTACTAAAAATAGAAAGAAATTAATTGGACAACTAAAAATACATAGAAAAAATTAGCTGGGCATGGTGGCACATGCCTGTAGTCCCAGCTACTTGGGAGGCTGAGGCAGAAGGATTGCTTGAGCCCAGGAGTTTGAGGTTGCTGTGAGCTAGGATGATACCATGGCACTCTAGCCCGGGCAACACAGTGAGACTCTGTCTAAAAAAAAAAAAAAAAAAAGAATGAGTGAACTCATTTTAAAAATTAATTTGACACCCTTTTTTGAAAGATCAAAGCTCTAAATCAGTATTATCCTAATAAGGAAGATAGAACTATTTATGCACAATATATTTCACTCTTATGATTTTGAAATTTTAAAAAAGAAAAAGAAAAAATAATTTCAGACTTTTGTTTCATAAATTATATTTGGAAAAATCTAAACTGCTCTCTGACACATTTTAGACTATGTAACTAAGACTTTTTCATTCTAAATTATAAACCAGAATTGGAACTCAATGCCATGCAATTTAATTCCTTTGTTTTTAAGGGTAGGCAATTGTATGTTTTGTGCCATTGGCCTTCCTTTTTTCACACCTAAATATGGAGAAAGAATGGAAAGGGAGATTAGAGTTGAAAGTGTTCTTTCTATGTCCTATTTTTAAAATTTCTCTTTTTGTTTCTAAAGGTTCCATATGTGGCAGGCTATGAAACATTAAGCTCTGAAGAAAACACAAAGTGAAGGCATGGATACATTTAATGGGCTGTTTTGAAGAGTAACTTTATTTTTCCTGCTAGGCGATTGATTGATTTGGCTGTTGTTGGAAAATCACATTAGGTTGCTGACTATCCTGAATTTTTTAATTCATATATTTATTCAACAAATATTTGTTAAGTGCTTAGTGTGTTTCAGCCACCATACTAGGCACTGGAGACAGTTCTTATGGATAGTCTTGTAAGTTTTTTTCTCATTTAAGAATTTCTTCATTATTTTATTAGACATTAGCTACCTTTTTTTGCATTGTTTTAGTTCATTTGCTTCCATTTTCCCATGTTAAGAGCCAACATAATTTTGTAAACATATAGCTGGATCTTATTTTTTTATCCCCTATGACAGCCTCTGTCTTTTAATTGCCATATTTAAACCACTGATGCTTAAAGTTAGACCATTGATGTTTAAAGTGACTATTGATATAGGTGGATAAATAGTTACCATATTTGTTATTGTTTTCTATTTGTTACCCATGTTTGTTGCTGCTGCTTTTTTTTTTTATTTTTCACTCTTTTTCTGCCTTCTCTAATTTTAATGGAACATTTTATATGATCCCATTTTCTCTCCTCTCGTAGCATATTATATTAGTTTGGTGAGGCTGTCATAGCAAAATGTCACAGACGGGGTAGCTTAGACAACAGAAATTTATTTTCTCAGAGTCCTAGAGGCTGGAAGTCCAAAAGCAAGATGTTGACAGGGTTGGTTTCTTCTGAGGCCTCTCTCTTTCTTGTATATGGCTGCTTTCTTGTTGTGTCTCCCCTCTTTGTACATACATGCCTAGTGTCTCTCTCTGTATCCAAATGTCCTCTTCTTATAAGGACACCAATCAGATTAGGGTTCACCCTAATGCCCTCACTTTAACTTAATTACCTCTGTAAATGCCCTATCTCCTAATACATTCACATTGTGAGGTACTGGGGGTTAGGGTTTCAACATGATTTGGGGGGGATACATTTAGAATATAATACATGTAAATTCTTCTTTTTTATTTATTTTTTGAGAGACAAGGTGTTGCTCTCTTGCCCAGGTTGGAGTACAGTGGTGGGATCATAGCTCAGTGTAACCTTGAATTCCTGGGCTCGAGGGAACCTCAGCCTCCCAAATAGCTGGGACTACAGATGTGTGTCACCATACCCCATTAGTTTTCTTAATTTTTTGTAGAGACAGGGTCTTGCTATGTTGCCCAGACTGGTCTCAAACTCCTGGCCTCAAGCAGTCCTCCTGCCTTGGCCTCCCAAAGTTCTGGGATTACAGGCATGAGCTACTGCGGCTGGCCAAATTACACTTCTTTTTAAACTTTTTTTAGTGACTGTCCTAGACTTAAAATATATATTTACACCTAATCAGAGTCCACTCTCAATAACACTATACTGCTTTAAGGGTAGTACAAGTACCTCGTAACAGTATGTTCCCAATTCCTTCCTCCTGTACCTTATAACATTTGCTGTTATTTATTTGACTTACTCATAAGTGATAATCACTGAATACAATGTTGCTATTATTATTCTGCATAAACTTACCTTTTATAGCAATTAAGAATAGGAAAAATAATAAAATATTTCATTTTACTTTCATTTATTTATTCTCTAAGGCTCTTCCTTTCCTTATGTAGCTCCATGTTCCTGACTTATATCATTTTACTGGTCTATAGAGAACTTCTTTTAACATAACTAATTCCCTCAATTTCTATTTGAGAAAGTCCCTATTTCTCCTTAGTTTTGAAGGGTAATTTCACTGGATACAAAATCCTAGTTTGGTGGGTTTTTTCTTTCAACACTTTAAATATTTCATTTCACTCATTTCTTACTTGCATTGTCTCTGAAGAGAAGTCTGATGTAATTCTTATTATTGCTCCTCTATGGGTAAGGTGTCCCCTCCCCACCCCCTACCCCCACTTCTTTCAAGATTTTCTCTTTGTCTTTGGTTTTCTACAGTTTGAATAAGAAATACCTCAATGTAGTTTTTTGTTATTTATCCTACTTGGTGTTCTCTGAGCTTCTTGGATCTATGGTTTTGTGTCTGTCATCAACTTTGGAAAATTCTCACCCAGTATTATGTCAGACCTTTCCTCTGATCCTTTTGCTCTTCTTTTTTTGGTATTCCCATTATGCATATGTTATACCTTTTGTAGTTGTCCCACAGATCAACATAACATTCCAACATTTTGAAATGCCAAGAAATATATTTTTTCAAGAATAAAGGTAAACCGAAAGTTGGATTTAGGAACCTTGGTTCTACTTCATTTGTTCATCCATTTATTCATTCATTCAACATTTTTTTTTTATTGAATGCCTACTTTGTGTCAGTTCTAAGAGCTTTTATTTAATGACATGGCCTTGTATGTATTATGGCATTTCTCAGCTGTGACAATGTCATCTCTTTGGTGATGGACTAGGAATTAATAGCTCAATGTTTTGTTGTTCATTTCGAGGATTTAATAGAAACCAGTTGGAAGAAAAATCATATAAAAGTCTACAATGACATGTTCAGTTTTTCTATGGAAAAAATAAATATAGAATTGGTGATATTATTTACTATTACTGCATTTTGACTTTGAAGGAGGAACAGCTGTGTGGTCATGAAAATCCATCAAAAAGTAAAAAGTGTAAATGACTATGCAAACTTTGCAGGTTAAATACATTTTTTTAAATGATAAAGAAATCCAATGAAGGGGAAATATGTTTATTTATTTTAGTGATTTACTATTATAAGGACAAGTTTAAAAGAAGAAAAAGAACATCACCACAGATGGCTTAATTTTACCCCTTGAACATGGTTCTTTTTTGCCATATGGAGTCATGCATGAACAGCAGTCCATTCTTCAGTCTGTACATACCAAAAAAGAAATCTTAAGAGGAGCAATCTGTATTAATAATTAACACAAACACAGAATTGCTAAATATTTTGATTTATGTTCTTGGCAAAATTGCTGCATTGGAAGGGCTTTTAATATCTATGAATATCCCTTCATTCTGAGGGGTTAAGAAATAGTATGCCTAAGATGGATCTCTCTCTGCAGCCAGGAAAATGTAGTTTAATTTTCTAGTATTATATGTTACAAAAGAACAACTGTACAAACTCAGTGATAACTTGCTTTGCGTAATACAATATCTCTGAAAAGCCAGGTTGCATATAACTCAGCCATTACTTTTGAAATATATCTTAAATATACTGTGGGAAAGCTAAAAACAACATGTAAAAAGTCCTTTTGCAGTCTGTGGAAATCACTAATAATTTCTTTATCCGTGAGCTTTGATTTTTAAAATTATAAATACTATGAGCAAAGCATCATGTTCTATTCAAGGGCAAGGTGCTCCGTATAGCTAGAATTATTTTATGTGATTGAGGTCTACATTTCTAATATTTTTAAACAATATTAAGGCATCTATATTTACTGTTCTGAAAAATGCAGGCTCTGGAGGCAAACTCCATGGTTTCAAATTCCAGAATCTACAACTTAGTAACTCTGACCTCTTCTATAAAATGAGTATAATACTTCAAAGATTTATTGTGCATAGTAAATAAGATAATGCATGGAAGTACTTAGCACAATACCGGTCTAATATATATTAATTACTCTCATTTGCTACACAGTTTTAAGTGAAAAATACAGATTGTAGAAAGTAATTATTCCATTGGTATTTAACAATATGCATAAAATATATTTTTTCATTCTTTTAATTTTTAAAATGATTATAACAATAAAAGCCAATGATACATAACAAATCAAATAAACTGGTAGAGAAAGTTTAAATTAAAAGTAAAGTCTATGCTACAATATTGATGAGCCTTGAAAACATTTTGCTAAGTAAAAGGCCAGTTCCAAAGGACCACATGTTGCATAATTCCATTTATATGAAATACCTTGAATACATAATTCCTGAATAAACAGAATGTAGATGAGAGGCTACATAGGGTTGGGAGGGAGATGATGGCTAAAGGGGGTGGGATTTCTTTTTGAGGTGATGAAAATGTTCTAAAATGCATTGTGGTTATGAATGCACAATTGCGTGAATATCCCAGAAGTCATTGATCTAAACACTATAAAAGGGCAAATTGTATGGCTTGTGAATTATATCTGAAGCTATTTTTTTTTAAAAAGTAACGTCTGCTACTCCATGCTGTACTCCTACTCCCAGGTCTACTGCTCATAGTATCCACTTTTAGTTCTTTTGGGGGTTCTTGACTTATCCACTCTGGACTATGTCTGTTGACCCCCTATAAGAATTCTTCCTCATATATCTACAATCATTCCTGCATCCTGCTTTTCCTGATTTTTTTAATGTTTTTATTTATTTCATATCTGAATTTCTTCCCTGCCCCTTCTCTCTCTCTGTGCATACACCACACATACAAGAAAAATCTAAATATACTTCAATATATAAATAGTATTTATCTCTGAGACAAGGGATGTGGATAATTAACTTTCCCCTTTTGTTTCTTCATATTTACTAATTTTCAATAACTGTTAGGTGTTAATTATATAATTGTACATAACTAAATCAACTATTATGGGTATCGATGAACATATTTAAAAGATTATCTTAAATACTTTGCCTTCCTCATTAGGCAGAATTCTCAGCCTATTTCCCTTTTCCTTAATAATGTTGATTATGCAGGTCATACCTCCAGGCCAAGCTTCCTCCTAACCTCTACACAACTTCCAGAGTGATTTTTCCAATGCACAAATATGATTGTGTCAATCCTATGCTTAAAAGCATTGAGTTCCTCTTCATCACCCATTAAAGACATATTCTTGCTCGTGACACAAGAAGGCTTTCATAGTCCAACCCGCCCCACTGTTTTCAGAGTTAATTGTTAATGTTAGACCCTGTGCTAGAGTTACAATGAAAAATGAGAAATAGATCTTATAACCTTGGAAGTTCACTGACTGTGAACTGGTGCTGCCGCTTAGTAGCTAAAATGGTCTGGGTAGCGCATGGAGCAGGAATCACCATGGCATTTCAGAATCCTGTGTTATTGTGTCCAATGAACAAATAAAGACTCATCATCTGTTAATCTGTTTTAGTTAAAATAAGGAAGCCAAGAATTGCCCTGGGAAGAGAAGATGGGTATCAGGAAAATGAGCTTTGAAAAATAGTAGGAGGAAAAGGAGACTGCTGATAATAATGCCATTCCTATGTATGCAGATGAAGTGATGAATAATTATAATCTATGTTGTATAGAGTTTTGGAGCCCGCGGGGGCTTTTATGCAAAAATACAATCTCTTACGCATCTATTTTATTTAGCCCTCGAAACAACTCTGAGATCTTATTGATATTCTCAGTTAACAGATAAAGAATGAGACTCAAAGAGATTAAATTACTCCCTCTAGATTACACAGCAAATTAAGTCAGACTACACTCTCTAGATTCTGTCATCATCGTGGATAAAATATGAGAGATTACTATCTGATCTAAGGGCAAAGAAGTGGAAAGACGTAGGATTTCAGTTTCTGGAACTGAAGGCTACCACAAAGGAACCTCTTGGAACTATTGTGCTCCTTATTGTGACAAAAATCACAGCAACAGATCATTATTCTGTTTACCTTGTGCCTGGCACTCTGCTAAATGATTTACATATATTACTGAATTTAATCCTCAGCAACTCTGAATAGCTACTTTCTTTTTCTCCATTATCTAGATGAGGAAAGCAAGGCTGAGGTAAGTGGCTTAGCCCAAAGTCACACAATGAGTAAATAAGTGGCACAGCTGGAACTTGAACCCGTGACAGAGCCCATGATCTTCTGTTGAGCTCCACAGTCCAATACATGCCTTTACTAAGAGAATGGTTAGAGGTTTTTTTTTTGTTGTTGTTCGTTTGTTTGTTTTTAAATCTAGGATAGCTGTTTCTAGAATTTTGGATGCTACACATCAGCTTTTTACAATGCCCCTTTTCTCTTTGGCTCAAAGACATCCTGATTAAGTGGATGAAATGGGCATGATGACAACTTGTTTCTGCTGTGATTTTCCTCATCTTTTCAACCTTATCTTCTTAGTACTGTAATATTACCAAGCCATTGCAATTGTTTGTAATCAGCTTATTATTTAGCTTTAGTATAAAATACAAGAAAATGAGAATTTTATAGTAAAAGGAATAGAAGAGACACCGAAATCAGAATCTGAAAATCTGATTTCCAGTCCCAATATCTGCCTTTTGTAGCTGTGTGTCTTTGGTCAAACCTTTTTAACTTTGTTGAGATGACTATTTTTTTTTAACTTTAAATTGTCAATAGCAGTTGTCCTTGTGTCTCCACTCATAGAACACATAGAAACTTCAAAACTGATTAGTTCAGTGAGGAATTTATTAAAAGCAATGCAACCCAAAGCACCTGTATCTTGAATTCTCTCACTTTTAAATCAACTAAGAAAACCCTCAGAGTACTGTGTAAGAATATTTTTAAAAATTTCATTGATTTATCTCTGAAAATTTGGGCCTAACTTATCTCTTTTTTGATTTGTAGTTTCGGTTTTCAAATAGAAGATAGTTTTTCTTTAAATAGCAGAAAGTGTAGCAATCTCTTTATGTAAAAGGAGACATACTCATTAGACATACTCAGAGGGAAATGAATCTTGAACGCATTTTCCCTGTCTTTCAGTTCATGAATTATAATTATGACAGTTAAGGAGGTGTAAATTCTTTAGTTGTTATCAGAGCCCTGATTGCTGATTTCCCCAGCAATGCATGTTTTGAGAAGCCAAGAATATTTTTTCTCCTGAGTCCTCCCTGCAGTTCTTTATTTATGGTTCTAAACAGTATCCTTATTTCTTGCAGCAGCAACTTAAGGCTGGAATCACTTTGACCTTGGCCAGAGCAAACAGATTAATGAAATGGAGCTGAATGACAGAGCCTGCACGACATTCACAACATTCGTTTTTCCCCTTCAGTGCTTTTGTCCCTCCGTTTTTTTCCCCTGACTCTTTGACCCTCTGCCACTTCTCATGGGCTGGGAGAAGTCCTTTATATGTTTGGCTGGAAATTTGGATTTGGTGGTCATTGGTGTGAATATAGTAGCTGTGAGTGATGATGTTGTCATCCAGGGAGAGAGAATAAATGTGAAAGAGAAGGATGCCATCAATAGGACAAAGCTCTGCATGAAAGTCCTCATTTCTCATGTCGACTTTAATGTATTGCCCAAATAATTTTCTTGTTGGTATTTGAAAAGTTTTCATTAGCTAAATGTATAAATGCACACATAAATAAAGCTGACGTTTACCATAGAATTAAAAGGCTCAAGATCTTTGAAAAGAATGAGTGGATATACACATCCGATCTCTGAGTGAGAGGTCTTCATGAACATGTTACCCAAAGCAGAAAACATTCTATTAGTAGAAGATACATCTATATATCTTCTGTATTCTCTCTCTCTCTTTCTCTCTCTCTCTTTGTCTATCTTACATGAACCTTTTTTCTTAATGTAGAAAAAATAATTATATCTATTTCATCTATAGACAAAAAATAAAATAAGAAAAAACTTAGTAATACATATAACATAGAATCAAAATTTTTCATGTATAAATAGCCCTATATTATTAAGAAAATAGTAAATAATAATGCAATAAATGGCTAATAAGTATTATTATTCAAAAGGGAAATCTTTTTTTAAAAGAGGGAAATGTATTATTTTGTTTTTGTAATTAAAGTATGCTTAATTAGTAACTAAAGTGGAGACATTGGGGGAAAACAGATAAGGATAAGGAGAGATTGCAGAGTGTTGATTGGAGTTCAGATTAATGGAGCTGGTGGTACAATTAGATTAAACTGTTGACATCCATTCTCAGTGGTATCAATTATTCCTCAAGTTAGTGATATTATAGTAGAAAATCCACAGGCAAACAGATCAAAGAGTAATTGGAGCTGGAGCAACGTATCATACAATTTTTCCACTTTAGAAGGTGTGGGGATGAATTTGCAAGAGGTCTGGGACATAGATTATAATATGCAATCACAAGGGAATGGTCTTGGGTTGTCACGAAACTTAAGGAACTTCTAGGGAACTACAGTCCTCTTGATTCTTAGGCTAATGAAGATGGTGTTAATGCAAATGATGAATGTTTCGTGAATTCATATTGCCTCATGTATTGTACTGAGTGGTCAGCGTGCTTGGAGGAAACTTGTGGACTTGGCAACTATCTAGGGAATTCTCCTGAAATGGTGGCTCTTGTAAACTAGCTGGAGTGCTGGAGTGTTTAGTAATGGTGTCAGCCTGCTGCTTGGATTCCTTTTCCATTGTTTTTCTTTGCTTTTTTGCTGCCACCAAGAAGAGTTGAGTCCTCCCAAAGGAGTTATAAAAGATATAATAGAAAGTTAGCAGAACATATGAGAAAATGTTAATGCAAACTGGTAGTCAAAGAAATGCAGTTTTGAATAATAGTTTCTCACCAAATTGTCAATTTTTTAAAAAATGTTAAGACTCATTATTATCAAATACTGTTTATTGTCTACCAAGATCCACCTCACCCCAACTTCCTTACTGGCAAAATCCCCATGTGACTCAACTCTATGGTAAAATCCAGATTGGTTAAAGGCTTAGATATAAGCAATTCCTGTTAGTCCTGGTCCTCATGTCAATGACTGGTTTAGGAGAGGGAATGTCACCCATTTCTAGCCAATGAGACCTTAGGAAGTCTGCTATTGGGCTCCTAGATTTCCTCTTCCTAAGAAGAAGACACCAGAAGTGATGATCCATCTTTACTTCTGGTTATGGTCTTGCTGGACATACAGCCCAGAACTGTTCAGTTATCTTGTAAAGCTGAGGGGAGTCAGCCTCAGCGCAAGGTAGAGAGAAGAAAGTTGACATTATTGAGCCATTGAATCAAACAGTTCTGAAAACTGCTGTACCATTGGCCCTTTGCTAAATGTGATGGTTTTCCTTATTAACTGGTCTCCATTGGGGTTCTCTGTTCCTTTCAGCTGAATGCAATCTTATATAACATATATAATATATATATGAACTTTAGTTCACTGCTATTGGAAAATCAATTCTTTTAATATTTCTAGACGGAAATTTGATGAAACATATAAAAAGGTTTTAATCTAGCAAAGTCACTTCAGTAATTTTAATGCTTATATATCACAGTCAAGTTTTTATATGGTAATATTGCTTATAATAATGAAAAATGATAAAAACTAAATTTCCATTAATAAGGGAAAATGATTAGATTTTTTTAATATTCAAAGAATGCCACACTCCTTTTTACTAATCAAATTAAAAATTATTTAAAATCAAGTAACCTCCTGTTTATGCCCAATACGATTGTATGTACATGTAACAAAACCTGTTACCAGGAAGAAAATATGGTTTTAGTTGATCGTGAATATACCTTCCATTTATCTATGTATCAAACATTTTTTTTGCATCAACAATGTGCCAGGCATTCTCCTAGGTGCTGGAGATATAGTGAGTCAATGAAAAATAAGTTTTTGGACTCATAGAGATTATGTTCTAGAAAGGAAGACAATAATCAAGCAGGGAAAGAAATTAAAAAAGTAGTTGGGTTTTCCAACAAAGGAAAAAAATAGGGTTATGTGATGGAGAATAAATGGGTTGGCTGATGGGGGTGACTGTAGATCGAGCAGTCAGGGAAGCTCTTTCCAGGATGGAATATGGTAGATGAGAAAAGCTGCCCATGTGAAAAATGAGAAGACTGGTCAAGGAGGTGGAACAGTAAAAACAAAAGACCTAATGTAGAAAAGCACCCAGCAGGCTATGGGAGCAGAAATTATGCCACCATGATTGATGCAGATTAGGGAAGGGGAGAGTAGTGTGAATTGGAGTTGGAGAGGTCGGCAGGATCCCATTCATGTGTAAAGGCTTGTAAGCCACGTAGGAGTTGAGGTTTTATTGCAAGAGCTGTAGGAAGCCATTGAATGATTTTAAGCCGGGAGATGACATGATGTGACTATCACTCTCTGGCTGCTGTGAGGAGAATGGATTATAGTAGAAGCAGGAAGAACACTTAGGAGTCTATGGACAGATGGGAAATGGCAATAATGGCAGTAAGTTGGAGAAAAGTGGACCACATAAAGATATACTTTGGAGGCAAAATGAATAGCTTTTTCTAACAGACTGTGTTGGTGGTGTCATGATCAGAGAAATAGCTAAACAAGTGAAAATTTCAAACTAAGTAGTCATGTATGTAAGTCTAGAATTCAGGAATAAAGTCTACACTGAACATAATATCCAGAAAATGGTGCAAAACATTGATTTACTTCTCCCACTGAGTCACCTATTGCTCTATGTAGAGTCTTTCTCAGATGAACATCCAAGGGTCAATTTTTATTTTCCTCATTGTCCCTGCCCAGATCTTTTTCTGTTACTCTTTTTCTCCAAGGCCCCTGATCTACCCTGGAGAGACTGAGTCCCATCCTTCACATTTTGTGTATCACTGGTCCTTGGGATGCTTTTTGGTAAAATGTTTATAAGACAGGCAAACCTTTCTTTCAGCAAAACTGGTATATTATTGTGTTCATAGTTGGCAAGAGGTAGAAAGGAAAGAAAGGCCAAAGAGAGTGGGAAAAGACCTTCCCAAATATTATGCTCATCCCAAAGAGAATATGGGGAAATCAGCACCCTCAGGCACTGCTGGAGGGAGTATACATTCTTACAACCTTTCTGGAAGACTATTTGGTATAAAGATCACAAGTTATAAAGATACGCTTAGCTTTTGATCCATAAATTCAATTTCTGCTTTTTTTCACATGGAAATCATTGTGCCTGCATGAAAATATTTAGTTACAAGAATGATAATGGCAGCATTCCTTATACTAATTAAAAATATTACATCTAATATTTTTATATTATGTCTAATAATATTATATATACATTATATCTAATCTAACAATAGGAGATACTTTTATGGATTACTGAAACAATGAAATATTCCCCAGTCATGAACAGGGTTTGCTAATATTGCAGAAAAATGTTAACATATTGTTGAGGAGAAAAGGTACAAAATGGTGTATATATTGTAATTACATAATAACAATAAAAAGGTTAGAAGATTTTATACCAAAATATTAACAGTCCTATTGGTATTAATAATGACCTTCCTTCCTTCCTATTTTCTACAATGTACATATGTAAGCTTTAAAAAAATCTTAAGAAAAAAGAAAATTACTGCTATTGAACAATGTATTGCAAAGTGACAGAATTGGGAGATCTATTGCAGACGTTCATATGAATATGGGAACTGGGATGACTAGCAAATAGGGAATTGACAAGGCAGAGATAGAAGTAGACATTCATAGTTAGCAAATAATTGTTTTACCTAATGTCTCCTCTGAAAATATTTGTTGATATATTTAGGCCTCAAATAATTGAAAATGGACATCTGGACTAAGTCAAAGTCACACTTAGAGTCAAATGAATGAAGAGCAACATCCAGAAGGGGATGCCTTGGATGTTAAGCCAAGCCTATGATGGTGCTTGCCCTCCTTAGTGCAAGAGAACTTAGAAATAAGCAGCCTCAAAAAGGCTCCCCTCAGGGCATAAGTGATTGCTTCAGAGTCTTTCCTTCCACTATTTTCTCTGCCTGTAGAAGCTGAAAGTCTGCCTTTGAAATTAGATGTAAACCATATGGCATATTCCAGAGGCCTGTGAGGTGCACTGCATTGTTCTCTGAGTTACTGTCTCCTTGCCTTTTTTACACCATGCCCTCTGCCTAGAATGCCCCTTCTCCCCTAATGATACCTGATCCTAGGTTAAGAAATACTACCATAAGCGGTCATCTATTTATAAATACTAGCCATGGACAAAATCTCTATATTCATCACCAGAATTTGTAACCCCTACCTATCTAACCTGAGAAGTGGGAAGTGCACGACCATAGTGTTGACCGATGTCAGTTGTAGGCTCAGAATGATGGAAAGACCAGACACACGCTCCTCGGGTAGATCAAACAGGGTTTATTTATCTAAAGGATATAAAAGGAAATCAGCACAGTCATGATGTATACCACAGAGATCAGCGACGTCAATCAGAACACATGGAATGTCAGTCTTCTCAAATCCTCACCTCGGGATGCATAGTTACAGATGGTACCATCTGAGTAAAGGTCATAATCAGTTCTGGAGACTAACTGGCCTATTTACATCTAAACTTACATACACAAGACTGAATCAGTTGTCTAAGTAGGCTAGTCTGAGGATGTGCTGAAGGACCACCTCATCAGAGGCAAGAATACCTCATTAAACTCAGCTTTATACTGTGGAAATAAATGAAGACCAACAAAATGAGAACAAGCAAAGGCTATTTATTCAGAACTTGCTACATCAAGGGAATAGCCCCATCACTTTTTGGCAGAGACTCAAAGGCAGGCACAGGAGTGAAAAAAGAGAATACTTCGAGTATGCCCTGATTGGAGGCTGTTGGCATGGAAAAGCTGTAGACGTGCTGGGGACAAAAACTAGGAAAGTTTTCAGCTAATAATCAAGTCCCAGCCACTTGGGGTCAATTGTTAATGGGGTCATTGTTTGGCTTTTTGGACTGTTACTACAGATAGCAGTGTGACTTCCCACAAGTCCGATTTATAGTAGGCAAGCTTCCTGGGCTGGTTGAGTTCCCGAGCTGGTTGTTACAGGTTGTGGGTCAGAGTTCTATTTTTGTAGTGATTTGACCATTATTCCTTTGTATAGTCAGTCTCTCACCACAACACACGACATGATTACAGGGAGCAATATAATACAGTACAGTCAATCTAGGCACGAACAAGTATATTTACTCTTAAATCTAGCATTGCAGAGCCAGAATAGGGTCAGTTTCCCAGTAGCCTCTGAGACTCATGCTAACAAACCCTTAGGTCAGCTGGACAGCTTATCCTGCAATTGAAAAAGGAACGTGGGCAAACAGAAGTGACAACTGGTTTTTCTTCCAAACCACCTTCATGGCCATCATGTTTTATCTATCAACCTTAATTAATGCTACCATCTTGTGAGTCTTTGAAACTGCGTTCCATTACTCTCAGATTTTGGTTATTTAGGACTGTATCATCCAAATAAAGTTATTGGTGGTACTGTAGTGATAAGTTGGGCAGATTGCTGAAGGGCTTGATGATGATATATCCTGGCAATCAAATTGCTCTTGGACAGGATGCACATGCATGTGTTAGAGAGTCTTTTTGGGAATTGTGGAGGCAATGCTACATTCTAAGCATGGGAGTTCAGAGGAGGAAGCAAAAGACACTTGAAGGTAAATGAACCAATCATTCTCTCTTGGGTTTTGTTAGAACAGGAAGAGAGATTGTCAACTACCGAATTGATTCTTATACATACATTTAAAAATGTAGCACTTTGATGGCTCTCAACAAAGAATAGTAAGTAACAATAATGAAACTTTGGCAGTACTTTCTTACTATTCATTTAGAAACATTTCTGCTTGCATTATCAGAGGCCATATTGCTTAATTTTTTCCCCCTCTCTTAGCTGAAATGTTGTATGAGTCTCATGTTTCAAATATTTCAAATGAGATTGAGTAACAAACTAATTTCAATGCAGTCTAATAGAATAAGCATTTGTGGATGTCATGCCTTATTCTCTGCACTGTCATTTTACATAATGTCAAAAGGTAATATTTCATTTCTGATATTGATAAATAGCGAAGTACAGAATAAAGAAAATGTCGGGAAAGCTTCATAGGAGCTACTAGAAAAATAAAAATAGGATATATACTTTTAAAATTAATAAAAATATAATATCAAGTAAAGCATGCTCAATGAACCCCACAGAAATAAAAGGAAAGCAAGAAAACATTGAAAAATAAAAGATAAAGCCATTAGACAATATATGTTATAACAACCAAAGGACATGGTTTAAACTTCCCTTTTTAGAGGCAAAGATTAACTATATTATATCTATAAATGAACCCCATCCTAAATAACTTTTTTTTTTTCATATCAGATGGCTAATGTGCTGACATGGTACTGAGGTTTGAGTGACGCACATCTCACACATGCACATGAAAACTCAATCATCACACCTATGAACTACAAAAGGATCTCCATCCTAAATAAGTCTAGATGGCTCAGTATAAAAAGATAATCCAAGATGCACCAGGAAGACACAAATAACCAAAAAGCAGATAGTACAATATACCAAACAAAGTGTAATGCAAGGTCAAAGAATTAAAATGGAACAAAGGATATAATTTCATATTGATGGAAATGTTAACAATATCATCCTTTGGCAAAGGTGTTAAGAATTAAGCTCATTCATATTGAGTATACTCTAGTAGATTTGTTAAGAGTAGGAGACTAGGAGACAGGGCTGAGATAGGATGCAGGGGCTTGAAGATTGGGTGCAGGTGTTAAAGTAAACAACCCTCAGGCAGAAGCTAACCAGAGGGGCTGATAACCACAGGCAAGAACCAGCTTCAATCACCCTGACATCCATCTCTGTTACCGTACATGAATTGTGGCTAATTATAATATCATTTACATTGTGGTTTTAAAATTTCTCCACTCTTGAAGTCAACATGACAGTTCCAAGACAACCACATAAAATATAAAAATGAGAGGAAACACAATTCTAGGAATTGCTACCCAAATTCTTAGTAAAAGCCAACCCCTTAGCCTTGAATATTCCTCTCCTCAATTAGAAAGACTTCAAAAGATCAAAAACTACTCCTCCCAGGTCAGCTGCTCTTTTTGAGCCTGCCTGCCTGTGCTAGTGTGTGTGCTAGCTAGCTCTCTATCTCTCGTACTTTCACTTGCAATTAAAAAAAAAGCTGTCACTTGCTTGACTTAAATGATGCATCCTGAAATTCTTTTCTCCTGATGATCACCAAGAACCTGAAAAAACCTCCACTTGGAGATCACAAACAGATTATTTTCAGCTCTCTTCCTCTGTTATGTCAATGGCCAAGGGGCCATCTGATGACATTTACTCCAGTCTCTTCCTAGTCCATTTGCTGCTCATTAGGGATAGTTTCTGCACCTCAAGATGTAACTCATCATCTTCAGGAATTTTTTTTTTATTTCAGCATATTATGGGGGTACAGATGTTTAGGTCACATAGGCTGCCCTTGCCCCCCCCCCAAAGTCCGAGCTTGAAGCATGTCCATCCCCCGGATGGTGCACATCGCACTCTTTGTGTATGCATATACCCGTCCCCCGGTCCCCCCTCCCTCCTGCCCGACATCCAATAGGTGTTATTCTTATATGTGCACTTATGTGTTGATCAGTTAATACCAATTTGATAGTGAGTACATGTGGTGCTTGTGTTTCCATTCTTGGGATACTTCACTTAGTGGAATGTATTCCAGCTCTATCCAGGAGAATACAAAAAGTGCTGTATCACCATTGTTTCTTAAAGCTGAATAGTACTCCATGGTATACATATACCACAGTTTATTAATCCACTCATGTATTGATGGACACTTGGGTTGTTTCCACATCTTTACAATTGTGAATTGTGCTGCTATAAACATTCAGGTGCAGGTGTCTTTTTTATAGAGTGTCTTTTGTTCTTTAGTGTAGATGCCCAGAAATGGGATTGCTGTATCAAATGGTAATTCTACTTGCAGCTCTTTGAAGTATCTCCATATTACTTTCCACAGAAATTGTACTAGTTTGCAGTCCCACCAGCAGTGTAGGAGTGTTTCTATCTTTCTGCATCCATGCCAATATTTATTGTTTTTGGGCTTTTTGATAAAGGCCATTCTCACTGGAGATAACTGGTATCTCATTGCGATTTTGATTTGCATTTCCCTTATGATTAGAGATGTTGAGCATTTTTTCATGTGTTTGCTGGCCATTAGTCTATCTTGTTTTGAAAAGTTTCTATTCATGCCCTTTGCTCACTTTTTGATAGGGTTGTTTGATTTTTTCTTTCTGATTTTCCTGAGTACTCTGTATTGAAGATATATCATAAATATATGTTATATCTTTCTTTTCTAATATACATCAGATTTGCCAAAGACGTGTACTCCATCTTTGATAAATGTATTTTTGTATTTTTAAATCATTTTAGTGAATGTAGTAATGAATGTACATTTTTATTAGAAGTATCTTACTGTTCTATTCAGTATAGAATGTAAAACCAGATAAGCAGACTTCATTTCCCACAAAAATGTGTTCATTCTATTAAAGTTCACAGGATGTTGTCCTTTTTAATATTTTAATTAAAGGAACAAGTCTTAGGGTTCTGTTAGCTAAAAGTTGGAGAGTGGTAATCTACTGATGCTTTGTATTATGCTCATTTTCATATAATTTTATGTATAACATAAAGCAGTGTGAAATCATATCAGCAGAGTATTTTAATTTTACAAGTATGCAATTTTCAAGAATAAAGTACACATCAGCAATTCAGAATACACCATTAAAGTACTCCGAAACAATAGTGTTATGTTTATATGTCCAAATTACCATGAAAATTTTCTATTCGATAACTCCATTCATTATTTTCACCAATTACATAGGATTATTTCAATAGATATATGATGTTCAATGTAGTAGAATCGTATTTTTAATATCTAGGTTTTTTTTTCACTGAAAACGTTTTGGAAATAAGTATAATGATAATGGCTATTTTAATAGCTTCCACATTTGATCTAAAATACAGGTGAAAAGCATCAAATATACCAACCAAAGAAAACAGAAATATACTGCACTTGCAATATTTCCTCAGCTGGCAATTAAAGTGGAATATTGGTTTAAACATTTTCTCTGCATACCTTCTCAGGTGGGAGCCCTTTGTCCAACATTGTGCTAATAACGTTATCCTCTCATGAATGCTAATGTAACACTCTCATTGCTGGATGCAAAGCCATATAATCTCCCAAATAGGTCTTTGGTTTAAATCTGTTATTCAGAATCAGACAAAAATAGAGTCAAGTAATATGACTGAAAAATAGTAAGTCTCTTGTTTTCCGTATCCATTTGTCTTTGTAGTGTTCCTAAGGTTTTGCTATTTAAAAGCTTGGTGGCCTAAATAAGCCAAGTCCAGAGCCCTCAATAGGGAATTATAATTTCACAGAGACCCCTAGCATCCAGGTACTACATTATATCCCCAACAGTAAAAATTGCCTTCTTTCATCAATAAATTTCTATTCTGTATAACTGCTTGTGACATAGAGATGACATTTCTTCCTGTGGGGCTATGCCTACAGAAAATAGACCCTAAAATATTACAACATTATGCATACATATGTTAAAATTTCAATAATGTTATAATGAACTATTATTATAAACCATTCAGCTTAGAACTGTGTTGCTAGCAATGATACTAATAAACAAGGTAGATATCAAAGTTATCTTATTCCCAAATTCCTAACCTCTGAAAATAGGATCATATTTTCTCAGTCCCTACTCTGATATAATTATTAAATGCATGCATTTAATGCCTTTTAGCCTTAAGCTGTATCAAAAAAGCCCATGAAATTGTTACTACCATTTAAATTATCTTCTTTACCTGACTATAACCTAAGTATCGAGTTAAAACTCCTCAAGCTAGGTTTTGAAATCTAGTGAACTCATAATTGGTTCACTTGTTCACATTTCTCATGTTTTTATAGCACGAGCATTATTCCTCTTAGTCTTTTTTATTTCATGCCCAAGGGTTCTTATTTTATCCTGATTTCTTTAAGATTATTTCCTAATAGTGTTTTTAACCAAGTAGTTATCTTTTATTGAGTCATATCCACTTTTGTTATTATACTTTAAAAATTTTAAATTTTAAATTTTTTAAATTTAAAAAAGTTGACTAATATGATAGTGTGAATATTCAAGTTACGAAAAGAGGAAAAAAAAGAAAAATATACTTTATTACTCTGTGAATGTATAATTTCTGGAAAAATTGGCAATATCTAACAAAGTTCAAGGTGACCAGAATTTATGCTTAACAATTTACCCTAAAAAAATTATTGTACACTTGCAGAAAGAAGCATAGCCAATAGTGAACAATGGCCACTAACATTTGCAGCAGCTCTGTGTGTAATTGTTATAATACTAAAACAGCCTTAAAATTCCATTTGCTGGTAAAAGAAAAATAAACATGGCTAATTCATACTAGAGAATATTACATTTTAATGGATTAATGAGCTAGAACTACATGGCTTAATAATTCTCAAAAACATCATGTTAAAGGAGAAACGATGAACGCTTCATAAAAGTCAAGGATTGTCATTATTTTACTGTTGTAAATATGCAAAACAAATACCTTATTTATGTAGGCATATGTGAGCAGTTATTTATAAATACAAAATTTTGGATATAAAATATTTGAATATTCACACTAACTTGACGTTGATATGTAACTATGAGACTCGACTGTTAGTTATGCTTCCACAGTATAAAAATACTAAGCTAAGAAATCAAATTATTCACATCTTACAAAGCTGTGTGGTCAAAACATTAACTGCGTTTTGTATTATTTTGTGTAACTGTGTGTTTCTTAATAATTTTATCAAAAATTAATACAAAACGAAATTAGCTTTTAGAACAAATTTTATAAATAAGTGATTCAGAATGTCACAATTAGCAACAATAATGATATTCAAAATTAAAGCTCAAAATAATCAGTTAAGAGGTTTTCTCTCTAAACGCTTCCGCTGTCATCCCATCAGTGTAGTTCATTGTTTATTTACAGACCAGTTACTGCTTGACAGAAACCAAGGATGAAACAAAAATCATCTTGTATCTCTGTTCAAGAATCCATTATTTAGCAGCTAGGGATTTGACAACTTTAATCAAAATATAGAGGCATCAGAATTTAAAGAACAATCATAAAATAAATCATTTTTGAAACTAGGACAATATAAAAATACATATATATTACTTTTAAAAATCTGATTTTTTACCCTTTTGGAAGGCAACTAGAAACCTCACAGAAGTCTTAACAGTTATTTTAGCATATTTAAACTAGCTCTCTTGAAGTCACCTCACCTTTCAGGGATGGGACATGAAATGCATAATTTGTAACTATATACATATATACTCCCATAGATACATATATATTTGTGCATAGACATACATGTGCATGTGCACAGATATGTACATATACATACATAGCTGCACATGTGCATGTGTATATTAATGTTACCATGAAACAATATTTTAGTTAGTAATTAAATTTCAAACCTAAAACTTATGAAAAATTTAAGTATTATTTCTTATTTAAAAAAAACCTTCTCTACCTTTTTGTCCTCCCAATCCTTTGTGCTTAACCTAAGATATTTTGTATATGCCACAATTGCTTGTGTTAAATATATCATTTTGTTGTGCTATTGAAACTGCATTTTTTATTTAGTGTTGCTGAATTATTTTGATGAATACAAAGGTAAAATTCTCTTGGTCCACTTTAAATGTATCTGCTTTATTATATGTCAACTAAATCTCCATAACTGCATTAAAAAATAAAATGGTTGTGTTAAGGCACTATAATTTGAGGTAGATTGTTGCACAGCAATATGTAATCAGAACAGTGTGATAATATTCCCTTCCCTTGGGGTTGGAGGTTTGGAAGACTCCAAGCTCAAGCTCTACACCGGCTCGTAGAGTTCCGATAAGTGGTTACGTGGTTGATAACAAACCGTTTTGCACATTTTGAAAGGACTCGGTTAGGCTGAGATTTTACCAGAGGAGTTAGGCTCTGATAAAATAGATTCCTTCAAGCATAGGTGTTGCTAAGAAGAGCAGCAAACAAGAGACCCCCACCATTTCCCCCCCTCCCCCACCTTGCAGGAAGCATAAGAGGATTTTTCTCTGATTTCCACACGGAGAAACTGGTAGGACTCCTGGCGTAAGACTCAAGAATGAATGAGGGCCTCCTTAACACTGCGGCTCCTTAGCATTTTTAACACCCACCTTAGTCCATATTGAGACTCTAGCAATTTATCAATTATAGTTCAAATTTTTCCTACCAATGCTAGATCCAGTTATGAGCTTCTGCTCTTGTGTTTCTGCTCTTCGTAAATTACCATTCTCTGTCTGTCTCTCAAGTTTTCAGGGCAGGCAGAAGTTTTTCCTGATTCTCAATTATTTGATGAATATAATAAGAGTTGTTGATTTTCAGTTTGTTCATCTTTTTACTTGTGACAGGAGTGACAACTTCCAAGCTTTTTACATGTTGGAACAGAAATCAGAAGTCTATTGTATTTTACAAAATACTACATCATCTAAAGCAGAATACACAATCTTTTGATACTCGCATAAAACCTTAACTAAAATAACCATATTCTGAGCCATAAAATATACCTTAACAGATTTAAAATAATAGAAATCATACAAAGTTAATTTCAGATCATAATGGAAATAAACTAGAAATTAATAATATAAGCATAGCTGAAAACCCCCTCCAAATATGTAGAAATTAAATAATTGATTTTTAAATAATTTCTGGGTCAAAAAAGTTTCAAGAGACTTTAGAAAATTATTTTGAACCATATGAAAATAAAAACATAATTGATCAACATTTTCGAGACGCAACTAAAACACTGCTTAAAGAAAAATTTATAGCATTACACGAATATGTTAAAAATGATGAAAGATACAAAATAATTAACTAAAATGTACACTTTAGGAAACCAAAGGAAAAAGAAAATTAACCCTAAACCAAGCAAAATAACAGTAATAAAAATTAGAGCACAGATCAATGGAATTGAAAAAAGGAAAACAATAGAGAAAATCAACTAAACAAAAAAACTTTTTCCTTGAAAGAAAGATCAGTAAAATTGATAAACCTCTAGTGAGGCTAACCTAAGAAAAACAGAGAAAAGACACAGATAACCAATAGCAGAAATAAAAAAGATATTATGACTACAGATCACATGGACATTAATAGCATAAAAAGAAAAAGCCACTTTTCCTCCCTCTGACTGAAATGATTTCACCAAAATATTCTCTGCAGAATTAATATCTTATTTTCTGTTTTATCTAAGACAGCATGATACCCATTCCATTCCATTATTCTTTTGCTCTGCTTAATTTCTCTGAATGCATTTATTGTGCTGTTATATTTTCATTTACATATCTACTGTCTGTCTTATGAACAAAGGTAACTTGGTATTAACACATTTATATATTTTCCATAAGTACATACTTTAAAATAAATAAAATCTACAGATATCCAGATATCAACTACTCTCTTCTTTCATCTCTAGAATAACTATTGCACTAAATTTGTTATTTCAACTCTTTCTACTCTGTTATCGACTCTAGTATCACCCTTGTTCATAGTTTAGGATATCTGCTTTCCATGTATGTAAATATAAACAATATAAAATATATTTTTAACATTTTAGTACAATATCATACAATATAGCATTCTTCTTAAAATTTGTTTTTTAAAAATTTAGTTTTAAAAAATAATCTAAGACCTATAGCTCTAATTTGTTTATTTAACTGCCATGGAATTTTCCATTGTTTGAGCAAATTATAAATTTCTTTACCTATTTGTCTACTCAAAGAAAATAATATTTTCCATTTTTTTAATATTTCAAACAGTAACTTTATGAACATCAGTCCTGTGAGCTTATCTTAGAGTTTCTTTGGAAATTGAATTACTGTAATATTTGTGCTTGGTGTTAAAAACATTAATTTTAATTAATCTTATGGTCACTTCCTTTCATAGATACAGAATTAATTAATTCATTAATTTTCCATTCAGATTACTTTCTCTATTTATTATTTATATTATTTATTCTATTGCTTTTGCCTATTTATTAGTGATTTCTAATGTTCTTTATATATTTGTGATACTAATTTTATGTTAAGTATTTCACTGTATGTATTTTTTATTTCTTTGCAGTTTTTCTTTTTCAGAATTGTTTTATTGCCTACTCTTGTCTTTTGTGAAAGTCTTTGCCACTCAGTGGGTATTAATAATTGGAAAAGCAAAAGTGAAGTTGTATAGCTCAATCTGTTCCAGAGATTTGTCCCATAAGTGCAGATTTTTGATGGTAGATCAACTCATGATTTGACTGTTAGGTAGAACTTCTAAGTCATCAACAACTCATATAAAACTCAAATGCAATCACCTTTTTCAATTTTATAATGTCGTTACCCAGATTTCAGACAATGTTATAATTGATCATACTTTATTGTTAGCAAACCATACATTTCTCCTTTTGTTTTCTGTTTTAGTTTAGGAAGATGGAATATTTATTATTTATCCTCACTTGCTCAAATAAATGCCTTATGTCTAATTTAGATTAAGTTCCTGGCTGTCTTTAAGGGGGGTACAGTTTTCTCTGTATGCGGCTACTGTGGGCTGTCTCATGATGCATTTTCATTCAGGTTCCTGGAAGATCCAGACGTGAAGGTTTATTTGTCCCTACCCTGTAGATTATTGTTCAACTGTCCTACCAAGTGACTTTCCAAAATAGCTATCTTCATGTGCTAAGACTATTTCTTTTATATTAATCTGTAACTGACATCACAACGGGTATTAAATGTATTTTCTATTTTATTGCCTTCAATGCTAACTGAGCCATTTAATTTACACATGCCTCTTAACTTCTCTAAATATTTTTTCCTCATCTTAAGAAGCCTCTGAAATATTTCTTCTAAAACAAAGCTTTCTTAATGCCTGTAACATCAGATTAGACCAAAACAAGATCATTTCAAGAAGTAGTAGTTTTGAAAAAAATAATTTAGCAAATGTGATGAAAGAAATTTGAATGAGTGCTTAAATTTTTAAAAAATTGTTAATTGTTTCAGCATATTAAAAAGGAAAATGATTTGGAATGAGATGGAAAAATATTAAGTGGAGGCTCAGAAACTTTAAGAACTCACCATTTCTAGAATTAGTGGTAATAGGGAGATTTTTTGTCAATACCAGCATAAGAAAGAGGAATATTAGAGGAGAAAAATGACATTTTTTGATTGAAACATTGTTCTCTGTAAAGTAAGAATTGTCCATGGTAACAAATAAGTGTATATCAGTTTCGGAGGCAATCGATGGGAAGGTGGGTGATATATATGGGGTAAATAATTTCCTGACTTCCCCAAAATATATTCAACCCTGCCAACATTCTGTGATAAAGTCACAAACCACATAATTTTGTTTCAGTCAATGACAGACTACTGTATGACTGTGGTCCCATAACATTATAACGGAGCTGAGAAATTCCTATCACCTAGTGATGTCACAGCCATCGTAATATCATAGTGCAATGAATGTGTTCATGGTGATGCTGCTGTAAACAAACTTACTGCTCTAACAGTCATAGGAAATTACAGCACATACAGTATGTACAGTAAATATACTTGATACTGATAACAAACGACCCTGTTACTGATCTATGTTTATACTATACATTGTATCCTTATCTTAGAGTGTACTTCTACTTATGAAAAACAGTTAACTGTAGAACAGCCTCAGGTAATTCTTTAAAGAGGTGTTCCAGAAGAAGTTACCATAGGAAAAGACAGCTTCCTGTGTGTTGTTGACCCCCTTTCAGTGGGGCAAGATATGAAGGTGGAAGGCAAGGATATTAATAGAGCATCTGGTCCTGTGTAGGTTTATACTACATGTGTGTGCATAGCTGTCTTAGTTTCTAACAAAATTTTTAAAGAGTAAAACAAATAAATAAATAAAAATTAAAAAATGTAAAAGTAATAGAATAAAGATCTAAAGAAAGAAAATATTTTTACAGCTGTACAATGTGTTTGTATTTAAGCTGTTATTACATGAGTCAAAAAGTTTTTAAAAAGTAAAAATATTATCAAGTAAAAAAGTTACAGTAAGCTAAAGTTAATTCATTAGCGAGCTAAGAAATTTTTTTACAAAGTTAGCATAGCCTATGTGCACAATGTTTATAAAGTCTACAGCATTGCACAGTTATGTCGTTGGCATCCACATTCACTCGCCACTCACTCACAGGCTCACCCGGAGCAACTTCCAGTCCTGCAAGCTCCGTTACAATAAGTGCCCTATATCATTTCTTATATTTGATACTATATTTTTACTGTACCTTTTCTGTGTTTAGATACACAAATACTTCCCATTGTGTTACAATTGCCTACAATATTCAGTACAGCAACATGTATGTATATACAGTACATACAGCACATACAGGTTTGTAGCCTAGAAATGAGGGGCCATACCATACGGTCTAGGTGTGTAGTAAACCGTCCCATCAGATTTATGTAAGTACATGCTATGATGTTCACACAATGACAAAATTGCCTAATGATGCATTTCTCAGAATGTATCCCTGACATATAATTATATTTTAGACTTCCTTGAGGAATTTGACAGATTAGCTAAGAATATATATTGGAAGTGCATGAAACATTCTAAAGACACCTTAACAGACCATGCAAAGACTGTGAATTAAAATATCACAAATGAGTGCATAATGACAGAGGATGAGCATAGCCAAGAAACTATCGGAGTGTGATTCAATGAACAAAAGCTTCTTAAGAGGACAGGTTTGACCGGCAAATAGAATAGGTTCAAGCCAATGCAGGTTGACAAAGGTACTCGGATATTAATAATAAAATATCGGGAGCTAACGAAATGAGGACTTGGAAATCTTTACTTTCGTAAATATTTCTTCCTGAAAAATATTTCTGCTGGGTTAATATTTTTGGCCTGTGTCTAGTAGTAGAATTCTTAAGCATTGGCAGTCAAGTGAACAGACGGGGCACAACTTTAATCAGGTTATGCAGAAGAAATGCTTTAAAGATGCATCGCAGCGCAAATTCAAATGACACAGCACGACTGTGTGCTGTACGAGAGCAACAGCTGCAGTCAGGCCTCCCGGCAGTTACTTAGGGCTGCTGTCAAGCAGTGCTCTCAGACGAATTTGATTTGTTGCAGCTAAATGATGGTGTCAAAAAGGAAGCAAAGGTGGCTCTTGAGCTAACAAGGCTAAAGACAAAGTTCATTGAGAAGCAAAGCTGATTATTTTTACCTTCTTCCCAGTCACTCACTTTTATACAACCTATTTAAAATTTTTAGCCCTTGTCGTATCTCTTCTCTTTTTAGATTTCTTCCATAAATTGAAAATTAGTTATTTTCTTAGCAGGCATTAACCATTGCTGATTCACTTTTTCAACTGGTCTACTTTGAACGTGGTTTTTGAAATGGCCCACCTCATGTTTGAAGTCACCTGTGGTCTGATTAGTCCAAACAGCAGTTCACGAAGCACTTTTACAAGACTGTGAATTGAAGAGTTCTCTCTATCAGTGAAATAAAACATTTCAGGTTTTATATTTTACATGAAATGTAACAATTGTTGATGTTTTTCTAAGTAAATATTTGAAAACGCAGCATTTTAAGCATTCTACAAGCAACATGGCAAATTTTAAAAAGGTGGCAATATCTGCATATTTATGTAGCATACTTTATACAAACTATATCTATTGCAATAAAGCAGATGTGTTTTGCATGCAATATCCTAGTGGTCCACCTTCTTATAGAAACCAGAAGTTTATTTCTTATCCTCTTGGCCAGTGCTTTGTCCATGAAAGCTCTGGGAATATAGCTATGTTTGCTTTATGTAGCTCTGCCTCCAAAAGGGTCTTCATTAATTGCTAACAAAGCAGTCGGAGTAGTATTGTCAAAATTTAAGTGAGAAAATGTTATTGCTCTACTTAGAACCTAAAAACGGCTTCCCGTCTCATTCACTTGCAAGTCTTAACCTGGTCTTACCCCTATTACTTCTCTGAATTCAACTCCCTCTCTTCACTCAATTACACAGATAGTTCCCAACTCATAATGGTTCAACTTACAATTTTCGACTTTATGATGGTGAGAAAGCATACACATTCAACAGAAATTGTACTTCGAATTTTCAATTTTGATCTCTCCCTGGGTTAGCACTATGCAGCACCATACCCTCTCGTGACGCTGGGCAGACAGTGAACCACGGCTGTTAGTCTGGCACACAATCTTCCTGGATCTACATCTGCTAAACCATCACGTGTCAGTACCCCAGTGGCTTCTACCAGCTCTTCTCAAGCCCCATCACAAGAGAGAGAAACTGACGCATTGTTGCTATAGCATAGTCATCATTCAGCCATTAATTCTCATTCAGCGCCTCAAATATTCTCCCTGCGCAGTGTGAATTCAGCTGTGCTTGCCAATGGTGAGCACCCACACAACCATTCTGTTTTTCACTTTCAGTACAGTATTCAATAAATTACATGAGATATTGAACACATTATTATAAAATAGGCTTTGAAATAGATGATTTTGCCAACTGTAGGCTAATGGAAGTGTTCTGAGCATGCGTAGGCAGGTTAAGCTAACCTATGATGTTTGCTGTGTTAGGTGTATTCAACTTGTTGTGCATTTATCAGGATATAACCCCGTCATAAGTGAACGAGCATCAGTATTGATTTCCTCTGTGTTCCTGCAACATACCGGACACACTTCTGCCTTGAGATGTTTGAGCTTTTCTTCTGTCTGGCATGCCTCTCCTCCAAATATTTGCTATGGTTGGCTTCCTCATAGTCGTCAAGTTTATGCTCACAGTTCGGTCTTCCCTGACCGTGGTATTTAAAATTGTAACCCTCATCTCCACCCCCACTTCTTCATGCTTTCTTTATCTTATATTCCTCCAATAAATTTAACAACTTCCAGCATATTCTGTAATAAACTATTTACATT
>CAUYSK010073643.1:0-24175 GCA_963575035.1 Avahi laniger | reverse complement strand
GGGCGCGGTGGCTCACGCCTGTAATCCTAGCTCTCTGGGAGGCCGAGGCGGGCGGATTGTTTGAGCTCAGGAGTTCGAAACCAGCCTGAGCAAGAGCGAGACCCCGTCTCTACTAAAAATAGAAAGAAATTAATTGGACAGTTAAAAATATATAGAAAAAAAAATTAGCCGGGCTTGGTGGCGCATGCCTGTAGTCCCAGCTACTCGGGAAGCTAAGGCAGTAGGATCGCTTGAGCCCAGGAGTCTGAGGTTGCTGTGATTTAGGCTGACGCCACGGCACTCACTCTAGCCAGGGCAACAACGTGAGACTCTGTCTCAAATTTAAAAAAAAAAAAAAAAAAAAAGAATATTAAAAAATTTATCTCTGAGGTAATCACTGTTAAGACAATCACTCTATTTGTCTTCAGATCATATTCTTTGCATATTTTTTATACAATTGGACCATACAGTACCTACTATTTTGTAATGTGTTTTATACTGCAATGGACCACCTTTCCACATAATTCTATTCTATCAATTTGTTTTTAATAATGTAGAGTCTTTTGTTGCACAGCATTTAGGTAGATTCTAACCTTCCTCTTATAAACAGTGTTGCAAATAAATATCTTCTTGCTATATTTTTGCACATATGCTTAGTTATTTTCTTTGGAAAAGGTCCTAGAAGTAAAATTACTGGATTAAGTCCATGTTCTTATCACCCACGTGGGGCATGTATTACCCAACTGCTCTCCAAAAGGTTAACTGTCATCTCTACTACTATCTTTGCATATGAAAATACAGGTATATCCTCTGGTAATTGAGATCCTTTGTAACAAAGCTTTACATTAAGGTGATGACAATAATAACAACAATAGTACCTGCCATTCCAGGAATTGCTGTTCTACATATTCTCTAATCCTTACAGCAACCCAAGGAACAGGTGGTAATATCCTCAGTTTACAGACAAAGAAACTGAGGTTCAATAAGGTAATGAGTTATAAAGAAGCAAAATTGAGGATTAGTAATTAGTACTCTGGTCTGACTCTAAAGCACCCAAATGGTACACAACTATATTAAAGAAAACAGAGTCAACTCTAGAGTGTATGGCATGCAAGAGAGTTCATACTGATGACCACCAACAGACAAGCTGTCACGTATTGAGGAATTTTACCAGCTGGTTAGTTAAACCTCTGACAGCCTGAAATTGGAAAGGTGGGTGTTCTCATATCACAGAAATTTGTGTTTGGAGGTTTTTTTGAGAGTCAGTTTACCAACACACCAAATTCAAGTAATAACATTTGTCTTTGGTTTTCCTAGTCATTTCTCCTTGTCATTACCCTGGTAAGAAAGGCTGGCTTGACATTTTTTCTTTCCCTGAATTGCCTCCTCTACTATGAAGGAGGAGCTAGGGAGGGTCTATTCTAGTGGCAACTATCTGAGACCTATTTTGGGGATCTTCCATCGACAAGAGTCAAAAGGGCGCTCCCCTCTCTCTGTTTTCCAGCGTCTGCAGCCGCATCACCGTATTTGCTGTGAAACCACTCAGGCTGACATCATTTTGTCTTGCGTCCCCCTGACATAGATCAGCACAAAGCCACAGGCTCCCACTGTCCACCTCCCACAAGGCCATGCCTCTTCTACCCCCTCTTCCGTGCCTATTGCCCACCCCTCCCCAACTCTCGAAAGGCTCCCCCTGTGCCCTCCAGAAGTCACAGTTCCCTAGATCTTGGCTTCTCTCAAGGTCCCCCCTCACCTTCTTGCTCTAACCTAAGCCTGAATCTCCCCAGGTCAGTGCTGCTCCTAGCTGTTCTCTCTCTCACAATTCTCAAATTCTGGCCTGGAACTGGAGCAGAGGTCCTGCTCACACCTCGACGTTCCCCTAGTTCCTGCTCACAGCTCTCCAGCGAGGAACCAGACTGTCTCCCTACGGCACACCTACTACCCCTCCTATCGCTGTCGTCAATTGCTCCCCAAGTCAACCCTTTCTGTCGCAAGAATGTTAGCTGCTGGTTTACTGTCATCCTCCTCTAACTCTTGGTAGTTTGAATATCCATGTGCAGGGCCTTCTAGCACCCTGGCTTCTGGCTTCTGTGAACTCCTCTACCTGATGACCTCGTCCTCGTCCAGGCCTCAGCCACTCACTGCCTCGATGACACCTTAGGCCTCCCCATTACCGCAGCTGCGATCTTCCACCTCCGCGCCCATCACAGATCCCTACTTTACTTTTCTCACAGCACTTAGCACCTTTTAATGTTCTACAGTTTGCTTATGTCTATTGTCTGCCTGTCCTTACTACATTAGATACATTTGAGGACCAAGACTTTTGTCTGTTTTGTTCACTGGTGTATCCCAAATCCTAGAAGAGAGCCTGGACACAGCAGGTGCTCAGTGAAGGTTTGTTTGCTTTTTAAAGTCTCGTATTCAATAGCTTCTTCAAGGACTTGGTAATCACACCTCTGGCTAATGTGCCACTGCAATCTACTTTCTTCAATTAGCAGAGTTATTCCCATAAACCTCTCTCCCCAGTGCCTACTTAGAATCTACTCCATTTCTTGAGAATATTCTTTTACTCTTTGGCCTCTAACCAAGTCCTTCAACATGCTGCTTCTGACTTCTCACTAAGCCCCAAGATTTTTGAAGATAATTCAGGACTAAGCTCTTCTTGTCCAACATACGTAACCTAAACATCTGTACCCCCTAAACATGCTGAAATAAAATTTAAAAAAAAAAAAAAAAAACTTTTCCTGTTCCTTCAAATTTCTCATTGCTTAAACATTTCTATTCCTCCTTCTATCTCCTCCTTGAACCAAACGTACAGAGAACCTGAAGTGTGGCTGTTTGTACTGGACAGTGCTGCTCTAGACCAGTTCCAGAGTGACTTTTTCCTCTCTGGAAGAAATTCTTCCTCTGGTTTTTGTTTTAATAAGCAGGCGACTGGGAAAGAAGGTGAGGGAATACAACATGCCATTAAAAACAGAAACTAAACAAAATCTCTGCACTACTCTGAAATTATCGCTTTGATCTTCACATAAAATCAAAAATTTTAAGATAACATTTTTCAAAGACAAGAGATAAGTTATATTAAATGACATTAAAATACATTATCACCATCTGTAAAAATTCATCAAGCTGTAACTTAATGATTTGTGCACTTTTTCAATGTTCTATACTTCAATGTTTTAAAATATCACGTTAATACAACATGAGTTAATTTTATACAAAATTATTTCTGTTTAAGGAAAAAGAAAACTCTTGCTTCCTAAAATGTTAAAGGAGTGAAATAAAAGAGCCCCCTTTCTTTCATTCCCTGCCCTTAGAAGTCAGACTTCAGTTACAGATCATTTAAATACTACTCCTTCTCACAGGAATCTCCCAGCAACCTTTCACAGCTTGTCGTGGGTTGCAGAATTCTCCCAATCTTCCATTCTTAAAATGGCTGAGTCCCTTCCAGAAAAAAGTATTTTAAAACAGAAAACTGAACAGCTCTTTGAATAGAAATTTCAAGGCAGTCTCACATTCTGCCCTCTTCCCTTGCCAAGGTAAAGTCATATCCAATAACCATGACCTCTGTAGAAACAACAGTGGCCACTTCCAAAGATATCTGGCAGTCATTATTAAAATTGTTTTGTTTTGTTTTGTTTTGTTTTTTGTGGTGTAGAGTGGAGAAAATGAAAAGAAAGACCCAGGATCAAGGTGAAGGGAGGAAAGAAACAGGGAAAGGAAGAAAGATATCAGCCACTTGATCCTGGACTCCGTTTGCAGTGGAGAATCTAGATATTAACTGAAATGGAAAAAACAAAGGGCAAGGAAAAGAGGATCACAGACAGGCTGGGCTCCAGGGAAAGTGGGGTGGTGTGGACAGGTGCAGCGTGGTGAGTTTTGCTTGAGGTGCAAGGTGGAATGTAGAGTAGCCACAAGGGATGAGAGAGTTGAAGAATTTTTAAAAGGGAATTTTAGTAAGTGTTGTTACAACCTACAAAATGGATCTACAATAAAATCCTTCAAGAGATATTCTCTAAATACTTTTGACTGCTATACTGTGCTTATTTGCAACTCTTGTGTAGGTAGTGGCACAGCGGAGCATCCAAATTGACCCAGTGTTTAAATTCAAAAACCATGGGAGGAAAAGAATAAAACTAGGTAACATAGTGGTTTAATAACTACACCAGTTTAGGTTCTGTTGTCTTATTCAGCGATGTAACATGTTCATGTGCTACTTTTTGTTAAAATTACTGATAAACCAACAATTCTTTTTATTCATTTTATAAAGACAATACTCCAGCAAAACTGAAAATTTTAAGATCAGAACCGGGTCACCTATGCTTAGGACAGGGACTGTAAATAGCAAGTGCTCAACAAATGATGGCTGACTTAAGAAAAGTTTTTACATTTTTACTTATAATTCCTCCTTCCTTTCACAACTCATTTCATTTTCCTAAGATCTCTATCTATCCATGAGAATTTCCCCTTAGATAACAGATTTAAACTACAAGGCAGGCAAGGTACTTATTAATTACCTACAGATGTGAAGGCCACAATCTATAAACTGTCTCATACACTTTCCGTTGCTGAAGAAAAATAAGCAGTTACGTCAAATGAAACCTCTATGAATAAAAACATGAAAGTTCAACAGGTAAAGTCAGTCATTAACCTAAAAAGTTGATATTCTAAAGAGAAAATGAGACTAAGGGGAAACAAAAACTGCTCCAAGTTCAGTTACAATGGGCCAAATCAAAACGTTTGTTTAAACACATATATTTCCACTTGAAATATAAATTATATAAACATTCTCTCATATGTTCACTTATATAACACAAATATTTAAATATTTTTTCATAAAAGAGCTTTCAAATAAATTATTTAAATAGTTTGGGAGGTTACTCCACCCTCTGAGCCTCACAAAAACAATTTTTAAAAAGAAACAGCAAGGCTGGGAGTGGTGGCTCACGCCTGTAATCCTAGCTCTCTAGGAGGCTGAAGCGGGCGGATTGTTTGAGCTCAGGAGTTCGAGACCAGCCTGAGCAAGAGCGAGACCCCGTCTCTACTAAAATTAGAAAGAAATTAATCAGACAACTAAAAATATACAGAAAAAATTAGCCGGGCATGGTGGCGCATGCCTGTAGTCCCAACTACTTGGGAGGCTGAGGCAGGAGGATCGCTTGAGTCCAGGAGTTTGAGGTTGCTGTGAGCTAGGCCGACGCCATGACACTCTAGCCCGGGCAACACAGTGAGACTCTGTCTCAAAAAAAAAAAAAAGAAACAGCAAGAAAATGGGGGGAAAAAAAGGCATCCGAATTGAAAATGAAGTAAATGAAGTAAAGCTATTTCTGTTCACAGATGACAGGATCTTGTACATAGAAAATCCTAAGGAATCTACCAAAAAGCTACTAAAATTAATAAATGAATTCAGCAAGGTAGCAGAATACAAAAACCAATTGTACTTCTATATATTTGTAATGAACAATTTCAATCTCAAAATAAAATTAAGAAAACAATTTCATTTATAATATCAAAAAGGTGATAGGTACACTAAAAGCCCTGACTTCAGCATTATACAATTCATCCATGTAACAGAAAACACTTCCACTCCTAATCTATTGAAATAAAAAAAAGGGCCGGGCGCAGTGGCTCACGCCTGTAATCCTAGCTCTCTGGGAGGCCAAGGCGGGCGGATTGTTTGAGCTCAGGAGTTCGAAACCAGCCTGAGCAAGGGCGAGACCCCGTCTCTACAAAAATTAGAAAGAAACTAACTGGAGAACTAAAAAAATATATAGGAAAAATTAGCCGGGCATGGTGGCACATGCCTGTAGTCCCAACTACTCGGGAGGCTGAGGCAGGAGGATCGCTTGAGCCCAGGAGTTTGAGGTTGCTGTAAGCTAGGCTGATGCCACGGCACTCTAACCTGGGCAACACAGTGAGACTCTGTCTCAAAAAAAAAAACAAATAAAAAAAAACAGCTAGCTCTTTCAAAATCTTCACTCTGATATCCTTCTGCTTGGAAAGTTCTACCCTATATATCTAAATCCTTTCCCTAAGCCTGGCTAACTCCTTAAAGCCAAGTTTGTCTTTTATGCAAAGATGCATGTAACTCTAAGAGTGGCACATAATAGATGCTCAACTAATATGTCAACGTTATTATTTACATATGGGAAGAGATGTCTAGAAGAATATTGTAAACAGCCACTATTTCTAGGGTAGGGTATGAAGTGATTTTTACGTTATTCTTTTACCTTTCTGTGATATTTTAGTTTTTACAACAAATATACATCATTTCTACAAATGAATAAAGGTATTTTGAAAAAAGAAATAAAAATCTGGCCCCTTCCCACACTGATTATGCATGCTGAAAAATACTATACAGTTTTATCAAAAACATTATAACTTTTCATTAAGGCAGACTGATATGGCCCCAGATATGGCAAAATATTAATAAAATGTTCTACATACTCAGATCAAAGTACTGGGAGGTGTTTAAGTTACCTATAGGATAAATTTTCTACTCCTTCAAGAGTAATTATAAAATGTTTATTCCCAGATAGTTTTGGCAGTCTGAAATCCTTTGCCAGACATACTATCATTGGTCTTCAGATATAGCAAAGACTATACAAAGGAACACTACTTGTATAAATTCTGTATCCTATGGTCAAATCATGCCATGCCCTGACATGGGCATCTATGACTATAACCCAGAAAGGCCATTTTAGCAATGAACACTATCTGGGTGGTCGTGGGGGAAGGATGACTGAATTTGAAGTGTGCCAGGCTATCATAATGCCCCAGTCTGTGTCTGACAATACATGAAATCTGTCTATCACACAACACACCTCTGCCACAACCTCTACTAAACTGACACTCAGAAGTAGCAACTGACACGTAGATAAAATTTTCTCTGAAGACACATAAACTGATTTCCGGACCATGTAAGTTAATGTCTGTCAAATGGCCATGTGAATTCAGGCATGTCTGGGGTCTTTAATCCCAAAAGATAGAAAGTAGAATGTGAGCATTCCTAACTACTCCTCTTAGCCTGCTGACCAAGGAGAAAATGCTGTTGTTGCTAGCAGTTGAGAGAACTTATTCTTCCAATCCTTTTAGACAATGCATATCATCATTTTAGCTTGTCATGCAATTCCATTTATAAACCCATAAAGTATAAGATCGGCCAAAGCTATCTGCCTAAAAGAGCAGATTTGATAATAATACATACTGTTTCAGCAAGCTATTCCAAGATTTAGTTTGGTATCAAATACTACTTGCACAGTTATATAAAACAGCCTCATTTATGCAGCTCTAAAGTTATATACACATGTAAATACTTACATAAAAAATACTACACACTTCTTTCAGGTTAGATTATTTAGTTACTCTTGAAATTAACTAAGGACTGCCCACGGTCAAGTAAAAGAGGCAATACACATCCAATTGTGACCTAAATGAGCCAAAGGGGAGATCAAGTGTAGTGGGCTGATCTAGCTAACGATAAAACAGACATTTTTAAATGTTATACTCTGCATTAAAGCAGCAAATCCCATGTACTGCCTTTGATAGTTTATTCTAAGATGCTCAGGAAACATAAAAAATTCTCATATAGTCCAGTTTGGGTCAAAAACTGTAGATATTCCACGGAAGTGAAGAGGAGAAAAAGAGAAGGAAACAAAAAAAAAAAACTGTAGATAACTAGAATGGAGTAAGTCCAAGATACTCAAGTCATGTATTTCTTGGCCCATCTCAAGATCTTTGGGTTCCTCCCAGAGCAGACCAATTCTAAGTCTGATTTCCCAGGAGGTTCAAATATGTAGAACATTTCTTGAATCATTCTAAGTAACTTAGAATTAGAGTGCTTCACAAGTTCCTACAGTACAGACCCTGTACTCACCTAACCTATGGAGTCAAAGGTTCATGGACTATGTTTATACCTTTGCCCAGGTTACATCTAGTGGGACCACATCCCCTGGCCACATAATGCCAAGAACTGAAGTAGTCCTAGATAACAGGCATATACAGAATAAGGAGACACACAAATATTTCATTGTTCCAAATGAGGCACTAAATTAAGTATCAGCATTATGTAAATGCCTTACACTGCAGACGAAAACAGGCTGGATAAACATTGGAAAGGCAGAGAGATAAGTGGTTCTGCTACTTACTGTCTATATGGGGTTGGGCAAATTACTTAACCTCTATACTGGAGCTGTCATCTCTAAAATGCAAATAATACCAGTATCTACTTCATAAATTTGTTATGAGGATCAAATGATTTAATGTCTATAACAGTACCTAGCATATATGATTAATAACAGTAAGCTCTAGAGTATTTCTTAAAGATGCATGTAGGAATGAAACACAGAGTAGGTATTTATGCATAGTATATATGAACTTTACTTCTAAGATGTAAACATGAATCTTTTTAATAGTTTCCCTCACTAATGCTTAAATTTTTCTACTATGGTATGATTTTTACAAACCAGCTCTATCAAGATTAATGATAAAAGTTAATTTAACTTTACATAATACTTTAACCTATTCCACTTAAAATATAGCTAATCCACCAAGAGAATAGTAGGATTGTTCTAGTTATTCATTTAACCTTCTTTCCTGCTAAAGGGACAGGACCTCTGAGTGCTACATAATTAGTGGTGGTTAATAGGAGACAAGAATGTGATGAAATTTGGAAAGCTAAAAAAAAAAAAAAACCAAATTAAAATACTTGAAAATTCAAATCAATTACGTTTTAGTATTTTTAAGCACTAAGCAATTTTCTTCAAAAATAAGATATAATTCACAAAACTATTTAGATAATGGCAGTAGGAAAAATTTACAAAATGAGAGTAAAAGCTACTACAAATCTGGATCGGAACTGCTTCCGTGCCCACGAGTACAGGTTAGTCATTCAAGAGTTTATAAGTTACCAGTCTGAGTTGAGAGAGACTTCTAGGAAGGGAGAAATGTGGGTCACACACTATTTAAACTACATGTCCTTCTCAAAACTATAAGGAAAACATACATACAGATCAGTGGTTTCCAGGGCCTGGGAGGAGGGGGAGGAATGACTACAAAGGGGCATGAAGGAATTTAGGGGATGAGGGAACTTGATAATGGCGATGGTTAACAACAGGTCTGTCAAAACTCAAAGAACTGTAAATAAAAAGGGGTAAATTTTACTGTATGTAAATTATACCTTCAAAAAATAGAAAAGAGTTGTAGGGAAAAATTAAACTACTAAACATAAAAAATTTGCATGTTCTTTAAAACAAATCATATGTAAGATTTCCCTTCATGAATTCAAATGCTAGAAAATGCTAGTATAATCAAGCACATTAAAACATTTTCCAAACAGTGAGAAGTAAGGGAAAATACTTGATTTTAGGAAACATTAACTCATCTTGAAATAAAAGATCACGTAAGTTGATCAAATGCCTATTTTTGGTCCCCTTGCTTTCTCTAAACTTGTAATTTTAGTTCAATTTTTACAAATATAAGAAAATTATTAAAAAGACAATTATAAATAAAACTAGGAAATCATTTATAACATGATTTTTACATACTGCAGAAACTATTAAAATAAGCCCAGTTTAACACTTACTGTTCTATATTTCAACCATATGACTTGAGGAGGGTCCTAAAACCCCAGAAAGATAAAGAGATTTTGTTCTCCCTAGCAGGTCTGCAGAGTTCTGCTTCCTTACCCCTCCGAGGAAGCCTCACACCTCCCGACCAGGGATAAGAATTTGCCAGAGGCTTGACGCTGAGTGCTCTACCTTCACGACTGGCAGCAGGACGGGGAATCAGAGGCAGGGAAGGGAGAAGGAAGGGTGGTGTCAAGAGCTGTGCGACACCCCCGCCCCACTCGAAAAGGCCGCCCAGGGCAGGAGCACCGGTCCTCCGCTGCTACTCCCCCACGCAACTCTAGTCTGGACTTGGGGGCGGGAGTCCACGGGCGTTTACAGGGACCTGGGACCTCGTTGCTCAACCGAAGAACAACGCGCACGCCTAGAGAGGCTCCAGCAGTTCCCCTTCTTTCCCAGCACAGCTTCGCTCCGGGACTGAGCCTGTCTTCTTGCTGATGAAAAAGAAGGGCTCAGACCCTGGCGGCACGGATTTCTGGACTTTACCGCGCTGACCCCGACCCGGGGACTCTCCAGCTTCCTCTCACTCCGCAACTTCTGTGTCTAAGCAAGAGGAACCTCTGCCATCCGTGCTCCCGCCTGCAGCTCTCAAACTTGTAGAGTTTAGAACCCCTTTACACTGTAGAAAATTACCCAGGAGTCCAAAGAGCTTTTGTTTATGTGAGCTATCTAGTCTATCAACATTTACTGTACTAGAAAGTTAAAACTGAGATTTTAAAAACTTACTAATTTATTTAAACCCATTATATGTTAATAACATTTTTGGGGGAAAAAACTATATTTTGCAAAAACAGAAAACAGTGAGAAGGGTGGTATTGCTTTACATTTTTGCCAAACCCTTCACTGGAGGGCTCAGTGAACAGCCGCCGGATCTCACATCTGCTGCTGCGGGCGGGCAAGAGGCCTCGGAGACTGCACCGCGCTCCCGGAGAAGGAAAGCGCGAAGGCCGGCGGTGTCCCAGCAGTGCTGTGAGCCGGTTTCCCCCGTGCAGATCTCCGGAGCCTCAGAGGCCCAGAGCCCTGGCCCACCCTGCTTCCCAGCGGCCAGTGTCTTCGTCAGAAACGCGCCGACCCTGGACTTTCTGCCTCGCTCTCCCTGGCCCCTTCACCGCTGCCACCTGTACCATCTTCCCTAACCTAAAAAACAAAGCAGCAACAAACTTGCTACTGCCCTTCTTTCGTGTCACCAAACTTCGAGAAAAAAGTAGTCCCCACAGCCTCTACTGCCTCGCTTACTATTCTAATTACCAGACTAAAACACAGAGATGTTCTTATTTTAAAAAAAAAACTCAAGCAGTATAGATAAATAACCATCCACAATCCCAACCTCTTCCTTAGAGGCCTGGGTAGACTGCAGAGGGATCATCATAGCTCACTGCAACCCCAAACTTGTGAGCTTAAGCGACCCTCCTGCCTCGGCCTCCCAGTAGCTGGGACTACAGACCCGCATCACCACGCCCGGCTAATTTTTTCTATTAATATTTTCAGTAGAGACGGGTCTCACTCTTGCTCAGGCTGGTCTGGAATTCCTGAGCTCAAGCAATCCTCCTGCCTCCGCCTCCCAAAATGCTGGGATTATAGGCGTGAGCCACTGCGACCAGCCTAGATTCCAATTCTTTTGGTCACCTAAGTTATGGATCAAAGAATAATGGCTACCAATCAGATAAAATGAATTTATGCTCTTATACAAAGTGAGTACTAAGCTAATGTTAAAACCATGTTGATTTTATGACAATACAATAAGACAGAACAATGAGGCTTATAACTATGCCTTGTATGTAAAATCTTCATATTTCATTACCTATAATGCAGATGAATGCTTCTATATTTGTATCGTCTTAATTTACAATAAGTGCCTTTAGGGTTTATGAAACATTTTCATATATAGTATCTCTTTAAAATTGCACAACTCTATGAGGTTAACGTTTTACAGATAAAAAAGACAAAGTTTTGAGAGAAAAAATTACTTGCTCAAAATTGCATAGCTGGAAAGATGCACACCCAGAAACCCAAAGATAAAACTTGTATCTTCTAACTCAAATCAAATTCTACTCCTTTATATCATTTGAATAGTACATCAGAAACTCTAGCAATATAAAAATATTAAGTTCTTTCCCATTTTTAGACCAATTTGGAAAAATTATCTCTACTTTCAAAGTTGAATAGAAAATATAAAAATTAATTGAATGTAAAAAATAAATTATTTTGTATTATACAATATAATCCCTTAAGAAGCCTGCATTTTACTTAGAATAATTAAAATTTACTAAATCCTATATCAATATTTAGATTCATTATAAAATTAGAAATATAAATTCTTAAATCCTTTATGTAGGCATTGCCATTAACAAGATACCTACCACCCCTAATCTAAGGATGATATAACTACTACTGAAAACAATACCCTACATATATGCTGCCCTAGTACTTAAGTGTCATACTTGAAATTTCTGCAAGGGACACACAGAATCTCCTTAATTTCACAATCAGAATTTTGAATAAAATTAGTTAAACTATTAAACAAATAATAAATCTACCCGTACAAATAATAAGCATTTAACTCATTATTCACCTTACTAAAACACTGTTTCCAAGTCTCTTATTTTTCCTACACTATTCCATGGGAGTACAACACATAAAATTGATGTCTTTATTGTATTATTGTCTTTATTATATATTTTATATTATATACATATTTACATATATATTATATTACATTATTTACACATACATTACATTATATTATATTTCATATATGTCTTTATTATATATTTCACATCCTACATTGGATTGTGAAAAAATAAATTGATCTTAAACTAATTCTTATTAAGGGCGCTGGATCTTAGCTAACTCAACTGCACAAATAATAATAGGATAAATTTTTAAACTATGATTAAGCTATTCTTTATAACATCTCTTCCTAAATACAGAAAATATATACCTGCTTTTAACACATCCTATCAGAAGACCAAGAAACTATAGTGAGATAGTTTAGGATACAAGTTAGTCTAAACAGGACTTCAATTGTTTCACTAAGAAATATTTCAGATTTCACTTACCTCTGTTTCTGTACAATGTGAATACCCCAATTTACCTGTAATAAAAATACAAAAAGTTACTTTCAAAGAATTTCAGCTTTTTTTAACCATTGGTAAAAAAAATTTGAACTACTCTAGCCATGGCTTTATTATATCTATGAAAATACCTATGCAAATAAAAGGTACAAATGACCAAATATTCTTAAAGGTCCTAAGAGATTTAAGTTTAAATATGCCCATAAGGAAATAATAAAGAAAAAGATGAGAAAAATATGCTTAATTGTAATAAGATCTAAAACATATATACATATTTAAAATGCATATATATAAATTAATCAAAGGAAAATGAAAATACTTTTAAAGTCTTGCTTTCTTTTTAAAATACTTTAAAGGCATTTCAAATATACCTTAAGAAACCTTTGAAAGACTCTTAGGCTTTTCCCCAAATATATTTCCAGTTTAAAGGTACAGTGATTATTGTAAGGAGAAATGTTTCAAATATATGATTGTTGTTTTTCTTTAATATATGATTAGGCAAAACTATATGATTATTTTAGTAATTTTTCTAATAGAGGATCATCTAAAATATAACTAGAACTGAACAATATTCGGCTGTACCAACATTAGTATTTTCTCTTCCTTACCAATAAATACATAATACCAAGGAAATGTACAGTTGTACATTTGTCAATTTGGCTGATTAAAATACATTTGAAAAATAAAAATGGCTATTTTAAAGAAGAATCATTTATTAAATAATTTTATTCTTTTTTTTTTTTTTGAGACAGAGTCTCACTTTGTTGCCCTGGCTAGAGTTAGTGCCACGGCGTCAGCCTAGCTCACAGCAACCTCAGACTCCTGGGCTCAAGCGATCCTCCTGCCTCAGCCTCCCGAGTAGCTGGGACTACAGGCATGTGCCACCATGCCTGGCTAATTTTTTCTATTTTTTTTTTTTGTTGTCCGATTAATTTCTTTCTATTTTTAGTAGAGTCGGGGTCTCGCTCTTGCTCAGGCTGGTCTCGAACTCCTGAGCTCAAACGATCCACCCGCCTCGGCCTCCCAGAGTGCTAGTATTACAGGCGTCAGCCACCGCACCCGGCCCCCAAAATCCTTTTAATTCTATCCCTGGTCCACTAGGGGTACTTCCTTGGGTATATCATGTTTGGTATATTTTGAAACAAAGAAACAAGCATTATTTGCAGTCTTTTTAAAAGGAGACTGAGCATACACGAGCAGTGTTTGGTGTTGTAATCAAATGAATCCCAACCAAAAGGAACCTGATATGTGTTATTCATATGCACGATAGTAATCATGCCATATCTGTAATACCTAGTGAGAAGCAATTTACATGGGCGGTTTTAATTAGTATAGTTTGTACAACTTGACCAAAAAATTTTCTTTTTAGTTTTATATTTTTTTTGGAATCTTCAACATCATTATTGACCCACACTCCCTCTCATTACAGATTGAGTATACCTTATCTGAAATGCTTGGGACCAGAAGTATTTTAGATTTCCAGATTTTTTCAGATTTTGAAATATTTGCATATGTATAATGAGCTATCTTGGGGATGGGACCCAAGTCTAAACACGAAATTCATTTACATTCCATACCAGGGCTATCTAGAAAGTATCCAGCCATTGTTAATATCATAAATGTCTCTGTTTGACTGGATACTTTCCAGACAGCCCTTGTATCTACATTATACACATAGCCTGAAGGTAATTTTATGCAATATTTTTTATAATTGCATGCATGAAACAAAGTTTTAAGTGTGTTTTGACTGTGACCTGTCACATGAGGCTAGGTGTGGAATTTTCTAGTTGTGACATCATGTCAGCACTCAAAAAGTTTCAGATTTTGGAACATTTAGGATTTGAACTTTTTTGATTAGGTATACTCAACCTGTGTGAGATCTGGGTCTTGGCTTTTACACCCAGTGAAAATTGAGCTTCCTTTTTGCATTGTCTCTTGCTACTGCACTTGTCGCCCAATCCTGAAGTTTCCTTTGCTCTCCCTTAAAGTGTTCTTGAATAAGTTCAGCTTTCCTGGCAGCTGCCCAAGGAAGACTTGTTCCAGCTTATCTTCACTGAAGGGCTTATGGCAGCAGTTTCCTGAGTGTGTTAGAACTTTTTGGACTACCGGTTACAGAAATCCATTTGAACTAGTTTGAGCATAAAAGAATGATTTTCATTTCTTTGATAACGGGGTATCTCACGGGAATAAGTATGCACGTGGGCCTCAGAAATGGATGGGATACAGGCTGTTTGTTTCATTCTTCTCCTTTGCTGCAGACTGACTTTCTCTGCTTTCTAGTTCACAGAGCACCACCTGCTCCTGGGTTAACATCTTTTATGTATAAGGGACAGATAGATTGAGATTGGAATTTTCTGGCCACAATTATAGATTTCTGATGGTAGGACCTGGAGATGGATCAATTAGCTCTGCGAGGGGATAAGTATTAGTTTTCCAGGGCTGCTGTTAACAAATGACCATAAACTTGGTGGTTTTAAGACAGCAGTCATTTTTTCTTTCGCAGTTCTGGAAGCCAGAAGTCCATGACCAAGGTGTCAGCAGAAAGGTTCCTTCTTGAGGCTGGAGGGAATCTGTTTTATGCCTCTCTACTAGCTTCTGGTGGCTGCTGGCAATTACTTGGCCTTCCTTGGCTTGTGACCGTATAACTCCAATCTCTGCCTCTGTATTCTCATGGGTGCCTTCTCTGTGTGTCTCTGTCTCAAATACAGTATCCCTGTACTTTATCTTATAAGGATACCAGTTATTGGATTAAAATCCACCTAGGATGATCTTGTCCCAAGATCCTTAACTTAATTATATCTGCAAAGACCCTATTTCCAAATAAGGTCCCATTTACAGATACTGGGGGTTGGGACTTAGATGTATCTTTTTGGGGGACACGATTTAACCCTCTACTGGCTATGTCTTCATTGCATGAACATATATGTGCTGAGAACCCTTGTACAGTGACCACATGAGTGGAGAAGGGGTGGTAGTTCCCAAAACAGAAAGGAGACTGGCATGCTATTCCTCAGGAGTCCTCTGAACTAGGACTGAATTTGGAAGAGAGCCATGACCTTGGAAATAAGTATCTCCTAGCCAGTTCAGCTCTAGTTTTGACACATAATTGTGCTTAAGTGTAAGTGACTGATATTAGATCTATGTTGCTCTGACAGGGAAGGAGGGAGGAGAGATTGAGTCAGTGTCAAAGATAACATAATTGTTTTACTGTGATGGTGGGATACTGCCCTGTTCTACCCTCCCTACCCCGATATATTTTTTTAACTATAAATTGTCTTTCCAAACAGCAATTGTAATAGAGACAATCACTGCCTTGGTTTCTAGGGGAAGAGGGGTTAGAGAAGGAGACTAGCTTTTCTTGTATACAAGCTGTGTCCAGGCTTGTGCTTTACAGCTTTATGTAAAATTCCTCACTGAATCCTCAGAACAACCTCGAGGGGGTTGAGGGGAGACTTTTTCATAGGTGGGATTGTATTCTTATTGGGAGGACATAATATCTGATTGTTTTCATTTTTGATGATGATAACAGCTGTTAATACTCAAAGACTAGTTCCATTAGTTCATTAGGGGTTCCAAAACTGTGACATTCTAATTCTATCATTTTTTTCTTCACTTATTACCCAAAATACTGCTATAAAGAGAACCTTCCCCATATCTACTATTTGATTATCTAGTAGTATAATTTGTATAGGAAAGGCAGGATACGTACATAATTTTTTTTTTTTTTTAAAGAGATAGGGTCTTGCTCTGTCACTCAGGCTGAAGTACAGTGGGACAATCATAGCTCACTGTAACCTCAAACTCCTGGGCTCAAGAGATCCTCCTGCCTTAGTTTCCTGAGTATCTAGGACTACAGGCGTGCCACCACACTCAGCTAATTTTTAAAGAATTTTTTGTGGAGATAGGTGTCTCACTGTGATGCCCAAGCTGGTCTCAGACTCCTGGCCTCAAGGAGGCCAAGACCCTCCTCCTGTCTTGGCCTCCGAAAGTGCTGGGATTATAGGCGTGAGCCACTGTGCCTGGCCAATAATTCTTTCCTTAATTTACTAAATTCCCAAAAACGATTTGTTATTTTTTAAGCATCTTTTTAGTAGTGACCAGTTACATTTTCTTTTAAAAAAAATTATAGTGAGCTCATGGATTTACATATACTTGATATATTTCCGTCCTCTTCTACATCTACTTTTTAAGGTTGTTTTTTGGACTCATTCTTTAGAAGTGGTTTGAGAAAGAGAAGGGAATTTAAGTAAAGTTTCAAAAATCCTTTTGCTATTCAGTGATTTTCATATATAACAAGTGAGTTAAGATGGAGGGGAGTGAAAGAAAATAGCATCTTCCAAAGGGGGCTTCCTGCCCCTGCCCTTATACTAAGTCACAGGAACCATCTAATATTCCTGAGACTCTCTTAGGAGTTAATTTTCAGGGTGGTGGATTTAGCTGCATGGTGGGCAGCCTTCAACACAGCAGTTAATTTCTATATACCATCTGAATATTTCTGTCTTACTTTTCTTATTCTGTCAGGAATCTTAAGTTGGTTTTAATGTTGTAGATACATGGATTAAGATGTGTTAAATGAAAAAAAAAAAAAAGAAAACTCGAACAAAAAATGTCTGCTTCTCTTCCTCAACAGGGTTGTTTTGTTGTTTGACAACATAAGGCTATTATATTAATTTTATCTTCCCAGTATTTATAATTTCCATATTTGCTAAATATGCAGTCCCTGAAATGAAGGGCTTTTTTTATAATCACAACCAGTAATAACATTCATATTAATTTATTTTATAAAAAAACTAAATAATGCATTTTGATATTAAAGAGATCAGATACTCTAATTTCAATGTGCGTATGTAAAATCATGTAATTACAGAACTAGAAATTACCTTCAGAAGTTACCTCTGCAGGCAAGATGGTATCTCTGCTGTATCTATCTATCTATAATTAAACATATATATTGAGTGTATTTATTATCTCCTATATTCCTGCGCTAGGTGCTGTGATATCATGGTAAGGAAAGCAGACATAATCCTTGCACTCATGATGCTTTTGGTCTAGAGGGAGAAACTGCCACATTCACATGGTTCTGCATATCAAACTACAGTCAGATGAAGTATATTGTGTTGGATGTACCTTTACTATGAGGGTTTGACTTAGTCTTGGTGGTTAAAGAAGGCTTTCCTGAGGAAGTAACACCTGCAACGAGACTAAGGAATGAATGGAAGTTATCTAGGCAAACAGGAGAGGGTAGAACTTTCAGGAAATAGCATATGCTAAGTCCCCATTGTGGGAGGGAAGATAGCTATTAGGAAAGCCTGAAAGAATGCGAAGAACAGGGGAGAGTGGTTTGAGATGAGGCTGGGAAGGTAGGTATGGGTCAGATAACGTAGCCCATGACGGGTAATCTTGAGGATTTGGGTCTTTATCCTGGGTACAGAGGGAAACTACAGACTTTTTTTTATCTAGCGGATATCAGTTGTTCCAAAAAGACCATTCTGGCTGCAGTATGAAGACAAAATTCAAAGTATAGGATGTAGGGTAGGCGGATAGAGTGTATCTTAGTCTGTTTTATTGTAAAGGAATACCCGAGTCTGGGTAATTTATAATAGAAAGAAAAGAGGTTTATTTGGCTCACGGTTCTGTGGGCTATACAAGAAGCATAGTGCAGCATCTGCTTCTGGTGAGGGCCTCAGACTGCTTCCACTTACGGGGGAAAGTGAAGGGGAGCCAGCATGTAGAGATCACATGGTGACAGAAGAAGCAAGAGAGAGGAGAGGTGTCAGGCTCTTTGTAATAACCAGCTTTCCTGGGAACTAAGAGAATGAGAACTCACTCACATCCCCCACAACCCCACCTAGGAAGAGCATTCATCTTGAGGGATCTGTCCCCGTGACCCAAATACCTTCCATTAAATCCTATCTCCAACATTGGGGATCAAATGGTTTGCGGGGACAAATATCCAAACTACAGCAGAGTGGATACCAGCAGATTAGTTTCGGTGGCTATTGCTATAGTTCAAGTGAGAGATAGTGGTTGCTTGCCCTAGAGGTGGAAGGAATAGATTGATCTGTGAGGTATTTAGGGGGTGAAGCATTCAATGTGTACTGAATATGAAGATGACTGAAAGGCATAAGTCAAAAGTGACTCCGTGATTTCTGGCTTGCTCTACCGTTAGATAGGGAACATTAGAAGACCAGGTGTGTTGGGGGAAACATGAGTTCAATTTTGAACATGTTGAATATCAGGCATGATCAGATGCTGAAGTGGGAATATCTAGCAGGCACCTGGGTGTGCCTTTTTTTTTTTTTGGTTAATGATATCCCCTGAACACTCTATACTATGAATAAGTTAGGCATAATATCTAATCAGCTCTTTTTTTTGCCGTGATTAAAGTCTTTACTTGGATTTGTTAATGAACTCTTCTGGGTACCTTTGTACCTCAGACTCATATAGCCTGCTTGTCTAAAGGCTAATTCCAGTTCCTGAAAATGTTCCTCAGAAATCTACTTTCTCAAATTAAACATGTTTTTGTGTCTGTGCTAAACTGTTACTGAAGACAGGTCCTAAATAGAAGACACTGTGGTCATTTCATTGTTTATTTAAATTTCTGCTCATACTATCTATCCAGAAGATCAGGTTTAATCTTCTATTTGTGTTCAGAAAGTCTTTTCTCACCTTGAGATTACAATTCTTTTTTCCTTTTTTAACTAACAAAATGTAAAACTTGTGCATACTTATTTGAAAACTCAAACAATGGCAGTTATAGGCAGTGACAGTAGTAAGTGGTGAAACTTCTTTTTGCCATTTTTTTTTTTTAAAGTCCCTTTTTTTATTGGGCGCTGGTGAAAAGTAGGAAAAGGACGGGAAAGGCTTAGGGGGTCAAAGGTTCCTCCAAGTCTTGGTCTTGGACTCCTCTAGGGTATAGAGAAAGCTAGGGTAATCTGAAATCGGATCCAGGCACATGGAATTAGGGACCAGCTAACTCCAAAGAAATTGAAATCCCGTCTCTAGACCTATAAAAAAAGCATTTGTATGCACATGCATACCAAGTGTTTTAAAATTAGATATTCCATTCATATGTATATTGTTCTAAAACTTTTTTCCACTTAATGTGTGATGGACTCCTTTCCATATCATGTATATAAATCTGTTCCCATCCTTGTTAATAGCTGCAGAGTATTTTATAGTGCAGAGGTGTCATATTTTAGCCATTTCCCTATTGACAAATATGTCTTTTTTCTCTTCTATTTTTTAAGATAATGAATATAGTGTAATATCTTCTTTTGAGTATAGGTAAGAGTATTTCTGTAGGTTAGGTTCTTGGAAGAGGGATTTACTGGGGAAAAAAGGTATGTTCATTTAAAATTGTTATAATTACTGCCAAGTTGCTTTCCATAAAGGCTGAACCAATCAATGTATGTTCAACATGAAATTGCTTATTTCCCCATTTACTTACTAACACTGCATATTATGAATCTTATCCTTCTGGGATTTGCATGTCTATACTCTCTGCTCATTTTCCTATTCTGTGATCTGCTTTATCTTGTGCTTGTTTTATGGATGTTAACCCTTTGTCAGATATGTTGTAAACATTTCATCTCAGACTATCTCTTATTTTAACTTTATGTTTTCTCCCTGCAGAAAACCCTCCCTACCAAATTTGCTGAAAGTATCTGGAATGTTAGTTATAGATTTTTGTTTTTGTTCATTTTCACATTTTCCCTCCACAGATATAATATAAATTGCTTTAATCTTTATGATCACATTTGAAATATGATTGTAAGTTCTTCTGATATTCATGCTAACCAAAGTTCTTTGTAGTGTACATATTTTTTATTTCTTCAATTCTTTCTTATGTCTTATCTTTTTAAAAATAATAACCAGCTTATTGAAATATAATTTGCATATTACAAAATCACTGTTTTTTAAAAATGGTTTTTAGTATTTTTACAAGGCTGTGCAGTCAGTACACATTCTCTTTTAACTGGAGAAGTTCTTTAAGAAAATTTTTCTGAGTATTATGACTGAAAACATTTCTTTTGTGTTCATATATTACTCTTTTTTTGGAGGGGTTAGACTTATTGAGTTTCATAAACCTTTCCCTTATAATTCCATGTGTATTCCTTCATTCAGTTTTGTAGACAAGAATTCTGATGCCAAATTAGAAATGATGTCAATCTAATGGTCTTTATTTTATATATTTTGTTTTATAAAATGCAGGAGATCATAGGATTTTCTTTTTATCTTTGGATTTGATAAATGTCAGCAATTAATTTTTCCAGAAATCTTGCCTAGAAATTGGTAACTCTTTCAATGTGAAGACTTCAGTTCATTAAAATGTCCTTCTATCATTTCTTTGACTTTTGCTTCTCCAATGGTTGTGTTTTCTACTATTTCACTATTTTGATTTTCAGCATGATTCAAATTATTATAGCGTCTTTTTGAAATTATAGAATTTAATAAAATTTTTAATTTTGCAAGAGTAGATCTCAGGTGGAGAGTAAACAAAGGCTTGAAAACAAGAAAAGCAGGTTTTGTGATGAGAGATAGAAAGTACTAGGGATTTTTAGGAGTTAGAATGGGTTTGTATTTGGTTTTAGGCAGATTCTAGGCTTCGACATTCATTAACTCTGACACCTGCGCTTACACATCTGTAAAGAGGGAAGAACATTATTATCTTTATGTTATAGTTATAAGTATAGTATTAGAGTATCACAACTTTTTTAGCTGAAAAAATAGCTACTTTACTGAAATACTATTATTTATTCTTCAAAACAACACAAGAGGTGGGTTTATTATCATGATTTCAATTATACAGATGAGGATGTTGAGATTTCCAGGCATTAAGTGGCTTGCCCAAGATTCCCTAGCTAATTAGAATTAAAGCAGAGGTTTAAATAAAAATCAGAAATCATCTCTTTCTACTCACTCGAAATATATAAATAATAATTCAATTGATTTTAAGACAAATGTGTTACTATTTGAAAGGGTCCATATATAATTTGATTGATGCTATAATCTTTCAAAAATTGTAATTTTTTCATGCTACTCTTGCTTAAAATACAGGATGGATTCAGTTATCCACACAATAAAATCTGGATCCACAAATAAGAACAAGTGAGACCTAACTTAAAGTTTAAAAAACTGGAGTTTATTTATCAGTGCCAGTGGTTTTGTGAACCCCTTGGAATTAAATGCAAATGTGATGTTTATGCTTTTCTCTTAGGTTCTACTGGTTTCATAAAAGGGTAGGGGACCCAAATTGGTTAAAAACTATAGATCCGTTATCTGTCCTATCTAGAACTCCAGTCATGTGACAAATAAATCATTGCATAAGGAAAACCAACATAGTTGCACATGCAAAAAAAGATTACTTAATGAATCCATGTTTCTAGGAAGAAATTCAGTCAGAAATTCGATCAACACTGATTTAACATAGGTACCAGTTCAACTAATTATTAAGCTCAGGAGTGGGTCTTATGAGGTTACTAGGAGAGGACTGGATTTTCTTCAGCTGTATATAAATAGAGTCATTTTAGCTCAGATCATACTTTAGAGCTGATTTTCAGTTGCATAAACGTCGAAGGCTAGAAGACAAGGCTTCTGAACGTGTAGTGACTTTTACTAGGACAAACCAAAGTAGACCCTCATGATAGTTCTTACTCAGATACTAGAATCTTGGAACTGCTCACTCCATCAGTGATGATAACATCTGAGATTTCATGGTCTCATATAACATCTGGGCACAGGTCTGGGTCAGAGCAGCAGGGATATCTAATTAAGTTGAAGTGTTGTCCTAACCTAAAAATAAAGTTAACAGGGATTTCTAACCTATTGTGCTCTGAATTTTAAATGACATACTACCTGTTAAGCACTTAGGAGAGTGGTTAGCTTACAGTAGATGGTTAATAAGTATTAACAACTGTGATTAAAAAATAATTACTTTTTTCATTTAACACGTAGTCTTTTTTTTTTCTTTATTTCTAAGATTCTTTCTATTTTCCAGGGAGATCTTTATTTTAAAAGGGCAGGCTATTTTTCTTTTTGACATATTATCCTTTTATCTCTTGCAGAAAATAAGGAAAAAATTTAAAAGTGCTCTTCCCTCTTCTGTTACTCTGTTTTAATGGGGGTTATTTGCTCTGACTGGTTCTCTGGCCCACCTTTTTGAGTGGTGGATCCATTTTATGTGTCTGGTTATTTTTCATGGTCTGCTAATATTTATAAATGAAAGACTGGATCACTTAATATGAATAACTGATGCGGTCACTACTTGAAATTGTGTAGATTAATGGTTTTTTTTTCCTGATTGATTTTCCCCCAAGAGTGTGTAGGCAGGTGATTGATAGGTTGGTGGTTTGGTTCTTTGGCTCCATTTCTCCTTTAAGTTTGTTGGATAGGTCTTGGCTGTGCTGGAGAATGAGTTGGGTGCCTGTGGGTGGCTATTGTTTGATATGGGTGGCAAGTGTTCAGTTATTTAAAAATGGTAGGATTAAGCACCTGGTTAGAATATTCACTTTACATCTATAACATTTAACATGTTATGATATTTCTTTACAGGAATACACATGGCTTGATAAAAACCATTATGAAATTATTACAAATGCAAGCTCTTAAGGAAGGAAAAGGTGGGGAGAAGGATATTCAGAATATATACACTATTAGGTAAGTCTTTTTTTTTTTTAAATGAAGTGTTAATTAAGTTATGAACTGAGACATGATAATTCATTAAAAATTAGTTATTTAATTTAGCAGGATATGCACACATATGTTTGTGGGTCTTGACCTCTAAGAAAATTAGTACTTCAAAGACTCAGAGCATTGAGATAAAGTTGACAACACGTGGGTTTCAGGGTTGCTTCTTTGGAATTGAAATCTTTTAGCCAAAATTCAGATTATTCATTTTGCTGCAGAATATGTAACCATCTTCCCAGTATTCAGAAAACTGAAGAATTTATTGAGCAAAAGTACCTAAAGCAGGAGAGGTTTAAATTAGGCAGGAGAGTATGCTTCCTTAATATAAAATGCAATGGGACACTGTCTTTTGCAAGTGTTATCACCCAGGCCAAGGTGAGTAGTTAAGAGTGTTGATTTGCCTTTTCTTTGTCATCCGTACAATGTAATAAGGTGGAATTATTTTAGAAATAAAATATACACAGCAGCAATAATGGTAGATAGTTTGACCTCTTCTTTCCCCATTTGTATACCCTTGATTTCCTTTTCTTGCTTGATTGCTCTGGCTAGGGCTTCCAGCACTATGTTGAATAGAAATGGTGGCAGTGGGCAACGTTGTCTGGTTCCAGTTCTAAGCTGGAATGCTCTCAATTTTTCCCCATTCAGTATGATGTTGGCTGTGGGTTTGTCATATATGGCTTTTATAACTTTGAGGTATGTTCCATCTATGCCTTTTTTGTTAAGAGTTCTTATAAAAGGGTGCTGAATTTTGTTAAATGCTCTTTTAGCATCTGTTTAGAGGATCATATGGTCTTTGTTTTTGCTTCT
>CAUYSK010073641.1:0-18667 GCA_963575035.1 Avahi laniger | reverse complement strand
TTGAAGAGACTGTTCTTTCCTCAATGTGTGTTCTTGGCACCTTTGTTGAAAATCAGTCGATTGTAGGTGCATGGATTTATTTGTGCTCTCTATTCTGCTCCATTGGTCTTTTTATCTGTTTTTATGCCAAAACCATGCTCTTTTGGTTACAATAGCTTTGTACTACATTTGAAGTCAGGTAATATGATGCCTCCAGGTGTTTTATTGTTTGTTTGCTTGCTTATTTTTGCTCAACATTGCTTTGGCTCTTCAGGCTATTTGTAGTTCCAAATGAATTGTAAATTTTTTTTTCTATTCCTGTGATGAATGTCATTGGTATTTTGATAGGAATTGCATTGAATCTGTAGATTGTTTGAGTAATGTGAACATTTTATCAATATTTATTCTTCCAGTCCATGAACATTGGATATCTTTTCATTTATTTGTGTCCTCTTTAATTCTTTTCATCAGTGTTTTATAGTTTTCAGTGTAGAGGCTTATCACCTCCTTGATTAAATTCATTCCTCAATATCTTGAGTTTTATTTTGCAATGATTATAAATGGAATTGTTTTCTTGATTTCTTTTTCAGATAGTTCACTATTAGGGTATAGGAACACTACAGATTTTTCTATGTTGATTTTGTTTCCTTCAACTTTACTGAATTTGTTTATTAATTCTAATGGCTTTCTTGGTAGAGTATTTAGGGTTTTCTATATGCAAGATTTTTAAAAATCATATTTTGATTTGCCAAAAAGAAGGATGTCCCCCTCATCTAGATTGTTAAGTTTGTTGACATATGGATTTTCAAAAATTAAATATTATATCTTCTTTTATTCCTTTATTGTCTTTAGGATCCGTTTTGAGGTATTCTTTTAAATTCCTAAGAGTAATAATTCATGTTTTCTCTCTGTAATAAGTATTACTATACTTTTTACTCTCTATGGTTTCTGTCAATTGGGTTACAAAGGTTTTATTCTTCTTTTAAATTTTTTTAGTATTAAAAAAAAAACCTCACTTTTTCATAGGCAGAGAAAAATATTTTTGAAAGTAGCAAGATATTCAAAAAGAAGAACTTGAGAGTTTGGAGAATGAAGTTCTTTAATCACCAGAGCATAGTATCATCCAGTTAGGAACAGATAATTGCATAGAGAAAATAAATAACTTCTAAAAATATTTAACTGCTTAAATACAGAAATAAAAATATGAAATTTTGGGTTATTCGTGAAATTTTGGTCTAACATAAACGATTTAAAAGTTGACCTCAAAACAACAGCAAAATGTAATGACAGAGCTGAAAGAACAGATTATGTATTGGGACCTACCATGTGTCAAACTTTTTGCTGGAATTAAAGTGTGCAAAGGTGAGTTACACATGTTCCTTTCATCAATTCATGAATTATCTATTTAAAATAATTAACAATTTTTTTTTACATAAAAGAGGCCTAATTGGAGTAAGGTAGTTGACACTCGCGAGAAAGTAGACCCATTAAGCAAATTGTTTATAGGATAAATATTTATAGTTGATAAATGCCCTATACAGTTAAGAAGTACTTAAATATGTAAAAATCTCCTAAATTGTATGATTTGGGGTAAGTAAATGGTTTTTCTTGATGTTAGAAAATTGAATTTATGGAGAAAATTGTATTTTCTAACTAGATACTAATTTTAAAACAGTTTTTATAAAAAAATGATTTCTATAGATTTATATTCCTTAATATGTTCTTTTAAGGTGGTCTATACTTATTTAAACTTCATACTTTAAAGGAAAAATAGCTTATTTCAAACTACAAAGAATGAGTGTTTTTTTTTTTAAAAAAAAACTGAACTGTGAGGTTATTCATTTTGTTTTATTTTCATAATTTGTTTTTGAATTGGTCATGAAATCTAACAGATACGTGGTTATAGCACATTAAGAGGAAATAAAAGATGTTAAATTTAAGAAGCTAAATTCAACATTTAAGATTTTTGTACATAGTTATATATTAATATATGTTATAAATCTGTAGATCTACAGTTGTGTAACTCCTTTTTCCTGTCTCACTGTTTTAGCTAGGACAACTTACCTCATTTTCTCCAGCCTTTGGAAAGGGAATTATACCAATATCTCTACTGGTTCCCAGGCCTTCAGATTCAGACTGAATTATACCACCTTCTTTCCTGGGTCTTCAGCTTGCAAATGCCAGATCATGGGATTTCTTAGCCTCCACAATCACATGAGCTGATTCCTTGTAATTCTCTTTCTCTCTCTCTCTCTCTCTCTCTCTCTCTCTCTCTGAGGGCAAGCACATGCGAGTGTGTGTGTATATATATATATATGTATATATATATATATATATATCTCCTGATGATTCTGTTTCTCTGGAGAAGTCTGACTAATACAGATTTATAGATTATATATAAATACATATCTACTCTCTTTGAGTAGAGCATTTTCTATGTACTCCTTGTTAAATTAAGATACATGGAAGACTGGGAAAGATATTAAAAGGTGTTATATAAATGAACCAAAAACGACCTGTCTATATTAGCCCTATGTTGTTTACTTATTCACAGCAGGCCAGGTCCTGAAAACTCAAAATCCTGCCAGCACCAAACTCAAATTTTTATACATCCAATGTTTTAAATATAGCCAAAGTAAGCAGACTTTTAGTCATGTAGAGCCTGACAGCTTTGAATGTGCTGTGAAACTTACCCAACATCTGCTAGCCATACATAAAATAAACCTCGGGCTTATAAAGTCACCAAGCCACTGCTGCTCCTAGACATCACCTAAATACGTAAGTCCCTTCTCTGATTCCATCCCCTCCTGTATTTCACTTGCCCTCTCCCCATTTTGGGTAGTGACTCCCATGCCATAGTCTCTCCAAGGTCTCATGCTGTGAGAAACCCCGCCCCCCTTTATCTCATGCAAACCTGTCAAAGTGTGGCCTAATTAAAAGTTGTTATGTATTTTTGTTGTTGCTGTGATAGGTTTTGGGGTCTTCTTCATAAATTCTTTTCCTGGGCTTATGTCTATAAGAGTTTTTCCAACATTTTCTTCTAAAATTCTTATGGTTTCATGCCTTAGGTTTACGTTTGTCATCCATCACGAGTTGATTTTTGTGAGAGGTGAGAGGAATGGATTCTGTTTCAGTCTTCTACATGTGGCTATTCAATTTTCTCAGCACCATTTATTGAATAGGGATTCTTTTCCCCAGTATATTTTTGTCTTCTTTGTCAAAGATCAGATGACTACATAAGATTGGTTTTATATCGGGCTTCTCAGTCCTGTTCCATTGGTCTGTCTCTTTTCTTGTGCTTTTATCATGCTTTTTTGGTTACTATAGCTTTGTAGCATAGCTGGAAGTCTGGTAAATGTAAATGGGACCTGATCAAATTAAAAAGCTTCTGCACAACCAAGGAGACTATCACTAGAGTGAACAGACAACCTACGGAATGGGAGAAAATATTTGCATGCTACACATCCAATAAAGGGCTGATAAGTAGAATCTATGTAGAACTCAGGAAAATTAACAAGAAAAAATCAAACAACTCCATAAAAAAGTGGGCAAAGTATGTGAACAGAAACTTTTCAAAAGAAGACAGACTAATGGCCACAACATATGAAAAATTTCTCAACATCTTCAATCATCAGGGAAATGCAAATTAAAACCACAATGAGATATCACTTAACTGCAGTGGGAATGGCTTTTATCAAAAAGTCCCAAAACAACAAATGTTGGCATAGATGTGGAGAGGTAGGAACACTCTTACACTGCTGGTGGGAATGGTGGGACTGCAAATTAGTACAATCTCTCTGGAAAGTAATATGGAGATACATCAAAGAATTTAAAGTCGAACTACCATTTGATCCAGCAATCCAACTACTGGACATTTACCCAAAGGAAAAAAAGACATTCTATAATAAAGACACCTGCACTCGAATGTTAATAGCAGTACAATTCACAATTGCAAAGATGTGGAATCAACCCAAATGCCCATCAATACATGAGTGGATTAATAAAATGTAGTATATGTATACCATGCAGTTCTATTCAGCCATAAAAAACAAAGGTGATAGCGCATCTCTTGTATTATCCTGGATGAAGCTGGAGCCCATTTTTCGAAGTGACGTATTATGAGAATGGAAAAACAAGCACCACACATATTCACCATTAAATTGGCAGTAATTGATCAATACTTACATCCATGTATGCAAGGTAGGCAGGCAGGAAAGGGAAGGCTGGGAGGGGTAAATTCACACCTAACTGGTGCAGTGCACACTTTCTGGAGGATAGGCACACTTGTAGCTCTCTGATTTGGGCAGTATAAAGGCAATATGTATAACCAAAATGTTTGTACCCCTGTTATATTTTGAAACAAAAAAAAAAAAAAGAGGAAAAAAAGCTTGTTATGGGCTACTGGCACTTTATGGTAATATCTTTTTTCATGATTAAATCAAAAATCCCTACAGAAGTAGAACGGTGTTTGTCTCATCAAGGCCAAATAAGCATGTGTTAATAATATACAATAATAATGCATATAGAATAGACATGGACATAATGTTGAAGGCAAATCTGCTACATCTTTCAGATAATAAAGAAATTACTCAAAATTAATCCATTATGCTATATTTAAAGATATTGCTCCCAACGTGTTGGCTAAATTAGTGATGGCTTCACTGACATTCCATGCAGATGGCAAGGATGCCAATTAAGTTTGTTTAGAAACCAGTTTGAATTCCAAACTTACTTGGTGGCAAATAGTGTCTGATTTTTACTGTATTATAATTGAATTTCCTTTTCATCCTAAAATGGATTATAGTCTATAGTTTCTAATATATTTTAAATAATCTATCAGCTAAAATGTATTTCAGAGATGTCTGATACCTCATGTCTTAATTCACTGTACATTCTTTCAATAACATTTGCAGTCAGACATTGGCTTAAATTTCATTTTTTTGCCATAATCTCTCAGACTCTGGAGAAAAATACCTCTTTAGAGTTGGCTTCCTGACGGTGAAATAGGATATATAATCCCTAATGTAGACATTTTTGATAAAGATTAAGCAAGTTAATACATGTTAAAAAACATAATCTTGGTACACAGTAAATAAGTGGCAACTGCCAGTTGTTCCTATTTATATTTGTCTTGCTTTTGAGTCACTATTTTATACCTTATATTCTGTTTGAGTTACCGGCTATATAAATGAAAGACAGAGAATTATCTACAGATTTTTTTTTTTTTACAATTACAGAAATATACAAGAACCCACCTTTAATAATACATAATATAAATAACACTAAACTTTGGAATACATTGTTTTTTTTTTAATTTAGGAATAACATTGTAATAATCAAATTTGGATGCCAGAAATAAGGAGAGGTGAACAGACAGAACAGGAGGGGCAGGCTCAAAGTGTTGGAATATCTAACGAGAACAAATGCCACAAAATTCAACAACATGGTATAATGTCCATGACACATTGTTAAATAGAAAAACAAGCAAGTAGAGCAATACGTGTACTACAGAAAATTTTCGTGCAAAAGAAGTCACATATACATATAACATTATTAAATAGTTACTTTTTCATTTGATCCTGGATGAAGTCAGAGGCTGGTTTGAGTTTCCTTAAGTAAAGAAGGGAATTGATTGAAAACATATATAGTTTTCTCATGTAATAACCAAATCAATGGCAAGGCATGAACGAATGTATTTAGGAATTATGGACATGTGGAACAAGATATTAAGCATTCTTTCTCCCTCTCCCCTTTCTTTCTCCCTCCCTCTCTCTCTCTTTCTCCTCGCTCTGTCCCATCTCTCTCTCTTCCCGCCTCCCCACTCATTTGTCTACCCATTTCCATATCAACTTCGTTCTTTCATAATGCAGATCACCTGTCAACTGATAGTTTATATCATGGCTTCCAACAACTCTTACATGACAAATACACCATAGCGGCGTTGGTGCTCTTTTTCTAAACCCTTCTAAAATGTATTGATTGGTGAAGGATCTTGAAAGTCTCAACTATGAGTTTTCCCACAGATCATTGTGTATAAGGAGGTGCAGTCAGACAGTATAAACATAGGCACTGAGATCCCATTCTTTAGTTTCAGAGTGTTTCTAAAAATTCATGAATCATGAGTTTGGCAGCTATTCCAAAGGAAGACAAAAAATACTCACACACACACACACACACACACACACATGGAACAAAAGGAGGGAAGGTAGTAAGGGAAATGGTAACAAAGATGGGGAAATTTACTTTTACTTAATGTTCTTATTAATACTAGGATATTAAGGTTATTGTTTGAGGTGGTCACATAGCTTCTGATAAATTATTTTGTGGCTGCCAAAAAAGTTAATGCATACGTAGACTGTTTAGGCTGCATTAATTGACATGGTGTCTCTAGCATAATGGGAAAAAAAATCCATTTTAATCCAGTTAGGTCACATTTGAAATGTGTCACTTTGAGTGTCAGTGTAGTGAAACTCTAGTAAATCTATTGAAAGAGTATCAACAAGGTGAAGGAAAACAATGATAGGAAAATGGAGTTCCCTATCAGGGATGTCAAAAGCAATGGTCATTTATCAAGCTTATTGTAGATGATATTCATACATCAGAAAAAGGGCTATTAGTCAGTATTTGTCAAACTCACAGATGAGCTGAAAAATTTCAACAATAGCAGTTGTGCTTTTGTCTGTTTGTTCACATTTGATATGATAATACTCAATTAAATTTGCTTTAAAGGTTTAAAAAATTCATTATTAGTGACTCTGAGCCCTTTTCAACTCTAAAATTTAGTTATCACCCCCTTATGACAACAATGTCTATAATGAATATGTCTCCATTCTAAGTAAAAACATGGCATGAATAATAATCTGATTTTATTGTCACTGTTGTATTTTGTATATTATGTTTCATTTAGTGTTTTTAAGTTGTTATATTTACTTTAAAATATAGTATGAGGCTTTGAAGTTATATAAAGTATATTCATGTATTATACACAAAGAAATATTTGATTATATAATTTACTTTCTTTTATTATACAGGTCAGTTGAATTTAATAGCAAATTGCCAATGCCTGGTTAAGTATGACCTGGAATGAATAATATCATATAATGTTATACTATTTTTATCAATTTGCATTTTGCAAGAATATAAAATACCAATAGGACATAAGATGTATAAAATATAGAAATTTTTCTGTAGTACAAAATATCTATAATTAGAGATTATAGAGGCATTCTCCAGGGTTATGGCACAGTATGGTTTATTGGGTACTAATATAAAAAAATTTTTTCCTTCATCTGGATATTATCTATTATTTTACTGGGGGCTAGTTTGTGATTCACACTAATATAGTATTGTCTTGTCCTGAAGAAAAGTAGGAAAGCAAAATGAGAACATTATTGGTTGGCAAAGTCTGTCCTTGTTTACATGGTGTTTTACATTCTTCTGGCCTGTGGGTTATTGGCAATTTTTAGAGAAGCAATATGAAAACCATTCTACTAAGTGAAGTATCACAAGAATGAAAAAACAAGCATCACCATAAGCATAATTTATATTTTTAAAACTAGAAAATAACAAATGAACTAAAAGTGTTCTTATATAAAAGGAGAAAACTTCCATGAAATAAAGGAATAGTCCAGAAGGGTATTTTGAGACAAGGAATGTATAAATAAGATTAAGAAATTTTCCGAGATAAAAACAGTAGGAGACTGAAATGAGAACAGAAATGGAAAAAAGCCAGACAATGGTATGATACCTAGTAAAATACTAGAAGAGGAAAACATGGACATGATCTCTTAAAAAAGCTCTAGAGACAGTATAGTTCATAAGGAAGAATTGTCCCAGTCAGAGGCAAGGGAACTATAATATTTACACCCTGCATACATCAGTTCTTGTTTAACAGCTACTCCTATGCCAGGTGCAGATATAAATTCTAAGCGCTTCTAGTTTTCTAAGAGCAAACAAAATGAATCTGGTGGCCTGAGGACAGTTCTTTAACAGAGACTCAAGGCTCATTGTTGTGAGTGAAGCACACTGAGAGTTAGTGTCTGTAACGATGATAAAGGTATTTGAGATGATATACATGTAACACAGCATTTTCCACAACCTTCACCTTTAGATACAAAGGGCAAACCAAGCACCAAGAAACTTTGGTGCAAGAAAATCAACAACATGAATCTTTTACTGTTTTTCTTTTCATTTCAAAAACAAAGAAAAATTCCATGATTTCCAAGTACCAAAATTCAGTCATTTGATAGTGAAAAAAAAAAGTAATCTGACTTCAAAGCTTTTTGCATATGACTCATTAGTTAATAATATAATAGACATTTTCCAGGTCTACAAATTTTGAGACAGAAAATATGACTGAATAATCTTATTCTCAGTCATGTTATTATCAATTTCAATTGTAATAAAAATTGTGGCTGAAATCTAGTCAACTAGAGAGATATCAAAATGATGATGATGAAAACAGCAATAACGCCGTACCTCAGTTTTGAAGAAACTGTGGTAAAAAAAATGACAATGAACAGGAAAGGCATTTAAATATAAAACCATAAACATTTCTTTTGTGAATAAAGCAGAATGTAAATGTAAATGTCTTAAATTTACAGAATGTAAATGTCTTAAATTTTGGCAATACAAAAAAATAATACAAGTGAGAATATCTGGAAAAAGTTGGTGGGAAGTGATAGAAATGTGTAAGTTTGCTACCCTCCTTATATTTCATAGAAGAGTCAACAGGAATTGTCTAAAATATAAAAGTTATAAAATAGATTAATGTATATTTTTAAAAAATCTATCTAAACTATATTATTAAGCGAAAAGTCCCAGGTGCAGTATAATGTCAAAAAGACTACTAATATAAAATTTCCGGAAGGATCAAAGAACTTGTGAACAGTAGCTATCTTTCAGCAATTGAGGAAGTTTGGGGACATGCGGTGCAGGAGAAAGGAATTTAATTTTCTTTTATCTCTCGTACTACATAGATTTTTACAAATTCATATATAACTTTAAAAAGTAAAATCTGGATATACATTTATTAAAAGTAATCTACATTGTTATGTTAGGACAGCATTACACATGGAAAGAATATTGGAGAATATTATGCTGGGGTATTTCTTCCAAACATCTCAGTGCTGATAATGTTTTTGTTTAGAGTTTTGGGAAGTCTTCTTGTTGGAATCGTCATTCTAGGTAATCTTATTTCTTAATGTGATTACTAAAAGTCTCTTAAAAAAATATCAATTCTGCATACTCAGAGGATTCTAATTCACTCAAAGTTTTGTTAATCTTTTCCTGAAGTAGTTATTTCTAAATTTCCAATATTATATTTAAGACATATCACATAGAATTTTTTAGCACCCGTTGTCTCTGTTGAGGATCAGCTGGTACCATACCTAATGAACTGTAAATTCAAAAAGGAGCCTCTACAAAGGCTTTAAATACAATATAGCTTAATGAAAAATTTGTAATTGTTCATATCCACATTAGTTTTATTAATAAACTTCATGTTTGCACATAGAAATTATTCTTTAGTAAAAATGTAGAATTTTCCATTTAATAATGGACTGCTTACTATCAAAAATATCTGTTAGGAAAAGCAATTACTATTAAAATGTTCATAATATAATGACAAATGTACAGAAAACAAGTAAACTCAATGTATTAATTCTAATAATTTAGGTAGTTAGTCCCATGGACTACTATTTTAGTATACCTAACTTATTAGATTGTATAACATAAAGTAACCTTATAATTGACTCACATACAGTTTAGGATTATTTCAGGAAGGCAGAGTAAATGAGGAATGGATGGAGAGGCTCTGTTTTACACAGCCTTTCAGAGACTTGGGTTGAGGAAAGTTTGTTCTTCATTATTACTTGGATTTCATGGCCTTAGATATTCAATACCAGTGAAGTGGAAGGAAAAAAAGACCCATGAAGTATCCATAGGAGGTTTTATTGGCTATGTTGAAAGTTGCCAACATCACTTCATCTCAGTATTTATAACTCAATCAGATGGCCACATATAACTGGATCAGAGGGTGAAAAAGGTAGTTCAATTATATATCTATGTTAGATGTAAAAATCTCTACACATTTTGACAGTCTCTCCCATATAGTAGTGGAGTCTTTTTCCCCCACCTCTTGAATCTGGTCTTGTCCAAGTGACTTGCTTTTTAACCAAAAGAATAAGATGTAAATGACTTATGCATATTTTCAGCTTAGGACTCAAAAAAACTTACAGCTTCTGCTTTCTCATTCTTGAAATATTGCTAAGACTGGGAGTCAATATAAAGGGTCTGGAGAGATCCTATGGAGTAAAACCCTGCCAACAGCCTGCCTACAACTAGGAGTGCCTGTAACAGAAGTGAGGCCATCCCCAACTGTTCAGTCCCAGTAGGTCTATTAGCTGACTGCCAATGCCTGACCCAGCCCATAAAGAATTCTGATCTGAACCCAGCCTGCATTGCTGACTCACAGAATTAGGAGCCAAAAAAAAAAAATTCATTCAAAAATGTTCATTTCAACCATTAAGTTGGAATGGATTGTTAGATAGCACCTGCTAACTTATCAATGACCATGAAGAAAAGTGATTTTGACAAACAGTACCTTAGTGACACTTTGTGATAGGAGAAAGATCTATAATTTTATAGATTTTCACTATTTTCCAAGTTTCTTAGTGGCAAGAATTAGCAGGTTCTTATGATTTACAGTTCTATCAAATACATAAAGGAAATAACATTAAAGGAGGACTGGGTGGTTTCTTAATTTAAAATACTTACAAATCTATGCCCTGCGATGCAAAGAATGTTAAAAGCTGATGCTTAAATCACTTTTTATTTGTAAAATTTCTATTTTTCTACCTTATATTTTCACATTTTATTAAGAATCCAAGGTGATCTACTAAATATTTTAAGTTTGAGGGTATGTACACTTACCAAAATATTTCCAATTTCTAATTCACAAAACAGGAAGAATCTAACTAAGAAGAAATGAGGATAAGAAGAGAGAATTTGACGTAAAAGAAAAGAAAGTTGACAACATTATGTGATGATGCACTATATTTTTAAATCTTTACCAACCACTGCAGGTATTTTAGCACTATATAGTGACTACATTACACAAACCAAATCAGATATACAAATGTATGGATAAGGACTAGTTGCCAGAATATTTGAATTCAGTAAAATCCAATATAAATCTTCTTAGATATAAAAATTTTAGATTGTTTCTTATATAATATATGATTCATTTTCATATCTCATTTTGAACTATAGAATAAAGAAAGTTCACACCTTACAGTAAAATTTCCAGCTGATTTGTGACATAACCTCAATTTTTGGCAGTAAGAATATAGTTTCTTTCTTTTCTCTTGATCCATTATAAATGTGGTTTCAGCAAACATAAACAATTATGAGTCCATAAGATAACATTTTTTTAATTAAATGTATGCCTTAAATTTACCTAAAACAAAATTGAATGGATAGTTGAAGTAGGTATGGGTGTATTAAGGTTGGCATTATCAATAAAGATCGTACATACAAATTTTCATTTAAGGGGATGTCAGTGGATTTGCTTAATGGAGCATTTCCATAAGGGGAAATTTCATCACATATGAGAGATGATCAAAAAGTTAGTGTCATTTCTCTAAATATATTTTGGAAATACAAAAGCAAAGTAAGATGGCTCATTTACTACAGGATTTTCTTCTCAGAGATTTTAATATGTTAATATCTCATGAATTTTGAAAGGTGTGAAGTCATATGCAGTATTTCAAAAGTTTTATAAGTGTATAACTTATTCTTAAGATAGATCTCAGCTGATTAGAGTCCAATGGAAAATACTTCAGGAAATGGTGGCTTCATAATTTTCCAAAATTTTTTGCAGTACAAATTTAAGTTAAAGATATCCATTGATCATTAAGATTTTAAAATTGGAACGAGTATCACAGACAAATGGCACAGTCAGAGCCTGTATCTTAAGACATTAGCATGCCTGGCATTTATGAAGGACAGCAGGGAGGCCAGAGGCTGGAGCAAAGTTATGTGGGGGGAGAGTCATGGGAGACGAGGAACAGGTTCCTTTTTTTTTTTTTTCGTAAAAGCCTGACTGAGATATGATTTACATGTCACACGATTCACCATTTAAAGTGTACATACAAATCAGTTGTTTTATCAATAGCATATTTGGAGCTATGCAGCTCATCATCAAAATCATTTTAGAGCATCTGTATCATCCCTCGCCCCTCCAAAGAAACCCCATATACCTTAGCTATAACCTCCTAGTTTTTGCAAGCACTTAAGTACTAGGCATTCACTTATCTGTTTTATAACTCTATAGATTTGAGACCCAGGTCTTTTAGAACTACTGAAAAGGCTTTAGCTTTGACTTTGAGTGAGAGAGGAAACCATTTCAGAGTTTTGAGCAGAAAATTGACATAATCGTCATAACAACTTAACAGAATCCCTTCATATGCTGTGCTGTGAATAAACTGATAGAGACGGCCATGGAACTCATCCATCAAACAAAGATGTTGCTTTGGAATAGGGTAATATGGGTGGAAGTGGGAATTGGATATGCTTTACGTTTAATGAAAAAGCAATTTATTAGATTATCTAAGAGATGGTGGGCTCTGGTGTATTCTGACTATATATGCTTTTTTTCAAGTAGTTCTGAGTATGGAATTCTTTCTTAGCACTTTCCCTTGGAACCATTCCTAAGACTTGCCGAGTATCTCAAACTGAAACTGGAAGGTTTTTTTCCCAAGTAGAAACCAGCTTCAATCTTCCTCTTAAGACTTGCAATGTTTGGATCTGTTATGTGGGTGGGATTAGGGTGGAAGAGAAATGTCTTTTTGTCAGATTATTTTGTTTTATGTTTCAAAAACATGGGGATAGGTAGATATTATTATTAATATTCTTATTATCTCCATTATAAAGATTAAGAAGTTAGATTTATGGAGATTAAGTACCTTGCCTATTTATAGTAAAAAATTTCAGAAGTCAGAATCTTGACCAAGGTCTGTGTGGCTACAGAGGTAGTATTCTTAACAGCCACACCAAATCAATAAGAATAAAATATAGTCCCACATAGCTGTATGTCATCAAGAAACAAAATTTCTCCCTTTTGATCCTGTTTCTCATTTACCAAAAAAGAAATATGACATTTCTTAAGTAAAATTACAAGAAAATATAAATCCTTTTAAAAGTTGTCCTGATTTGCTCTGTAAGGGGAGAAATGAAGGTTTATAACCTTATAAATGTCTGTGGAATCATGAAGATAAAATAGAATGCAGCTTTAAAATTTATATCCTGGTTTTAATATTAACTGTTTATTATCTGAAGTTTTTATTACTTGAAATATTAGATTTCTGGATAATACTTAAGAGAACTGTTATGTGAATTTAGTTATTTAGAGAAAACGTCATATCTTTATTTTATTAGGGAAACATTCATTACAATGGAATTTTTATTAATACAGAAGAATGTTTATAGCAATAAAGTCATGATATATACATTTTCATATATATTAAATATTTAAAGATTTTACAAATATTTTTTATTAAATGTACTTCAAAAGAAAAAATATGCGTGCACATATACAGACCTATATAGAGGGAAATAGTATAACTGACTAATTTATTATGCTCTAGGGTTCCATTGGCATTTGACATTGCCTTTTAAAAATTTGGGATTTTGTTTTGTTTTGTTATTTGTTTTGTTTTTTTTTTTGGTATTGAGATTTTTCAAATCAGAGAATTTCCGTACTAAAATCAACATTTAATTTTTATTTAGCTGCTATAATGTATTTTCCTTAGCTTAGAATATTAAAGTATGCTGAATTTCTCCATTTCCTCTTAAGATTTACCCTCCACCGCTCCCCATTCTCATCTTTAATGAGGATGTTAATATTTATAAATTACATCATTATAGTCTGGGACCTCTGCCTTCCATTTGGGCTGTCACAGGGGACAGTGATCAGGACACATGGGAAGGAGGTGAGAGAAGTCAGATATCTATTTCCTGCTGATTTTCTGCAAAAGGAAGTTCATTGCTCCTCTCATTGAAGCCAGTTCTACATGGATCTCCTTCCTGTTGATTTCTAATAACATCTCTCCCCTTGTCCTAGGAGTGATTACAGCTTGCTGCTGCTAGCTCCTTGTTTCTGCACTATCCATTTTACTTCCTCACTGCTCTATTTATACCCATACAATTAATCCTTTATCCATAAACCTTCTTGTAACTAGGCTAAATTGAGAACATCATCTGTTTTCTATTAGTTTCTTGATTAACTTAAAAACAAAGTAACTGAACTCAAGGAAGATGTACTTTAGCATCTTTGTGCTTTTTCTTAATAGTTTGAACCTAGCAGATATTACTGAGGTTGATATCCCAGAATATTATGGAATTGCGGATATAAATTTTGATTTTTGCAGCACTTTATCCAAAATTTTAAAAGTAATTATAGGGGATAGGTTATGTAGCAAATATGTGTGTAGTTGCAAAGCCAATACACTTTTGGTACCCAATAGCTTATTATTCTTTCATATTTTGCAGAGAGAACAATATGAAACAAGAGATATTGAAATTATTAAGAATTTTCTGACAATGTCAAGATTTTATTTAGTTTGGCTAGAGACCCTGAGCTCAGATTTTATCTGAACCTTGTCTGAACTAAGTTAATCAAAACTTACAGGCTTTGGATTACAGAGATTGTGCGGAAGAGTTTGTTTTTTTTTTTTTTCTTTCTTTTTTTTTAATGGATTCATTTTGTCATCCATGAGTTTTGCTTAGAATTGTGAGTTTGCTCCCAAAATGATTTTGAGAGATTATTTCTAGAAGTTTAGAACCTTTAAGCATTTATCAATAGTACAAGAAAAAAGAAACATTCAGGGAGAAGAGATTTGACCCATGAAAATATAATATAGATTCTATTTTACTATTGGTTTATGAACATATGTCACATATGAATATAAGTAGAAACTATATTATTAGATATTGTTATTGTTATATGGTCAATGTTTATGTATTTCTCCACATGTCAAACGTTTTATTTCATAACCATTCCTTTTTACATCTCAGTCCTTTCTTTAGGAATTTCCCAGAACTAAATCTAGATAGATGTGCTCCCCTCTCTGGGACAGGTTACTTTCCAATGCTTCCACTAAGGCTTGTACCTCTTAACAGATTCTGATTTTTTATGAGTAACTCTGTTCTAAACTCCCTGCCCCCATTCTCTGCTCAGGTGCTAAGCTCTGGCTCCTGTGCTAGGTTCATTTGATTAATCGAAAGGCACATTTTAGTGCTTCAAAGATGGGCGTATACATCCAGGCCGATCACAGGTTCCAAAGTTTTTCCACACTATGGATTTGTGGGTGTTTTTTTTTGTTTTGTTTTGTTTTGTTTTGTCATTTTTCACTTCAGGTAAATATCCCTAGTTTGATACCATAATACTGAAGACCAGAAAACTATATTTAAAAAACAATACTTACATTTAAGACTGCATTACCTATTGTTTTTAGTTGTGTTCAAGTTGTTCTCTGAATATATGGTTCCCTATGTTGCTGGAAATACAAGCCTAAAGAAATATGTTTCCAAAATATATTAAACATTTTCTTAGGGCTATATTCTTTGTATTAATACATTTATTAATATTATTCTTTGAAATAGTATAATGAAAAATATTTTCATGAAGAAATTCTCAAGTATATACTTGAATACACATAATTCACAGAGATGTAATGTATGCTATGAAATATGTATTTATATACAATATTTTAAAGTAAATAGTTAAAAGGAGCAAGTTAATTTAAACAATTAATCATTCCACAAATTGGCTATTTAGCAAGTTGACCATCTGGAGCAATTGGTTTTCTATGAATCAACTGTTGTGAAATTGGCAGTGCAAAAAAATTGCCTAGGTGAATTGGAATTCTAGTCATGCTGCTTTGTGGAATGGGCCTATATCTAACCGATGCCCATATTCAGAGATGTATCTTTTCATTTTCAGGGAAGAGATGAGCAAGGACATTTTTCCTTGTTGTGGAGCTAACAAAAAGATCTGAGATTCTTAACTATTGCTTAAACAAACTTTTAACCAATCTTTTTGGTTTTAGTTCAGTTTTCTCTCCATCCTTCTAGGGTATGCGCTGCCATTGATTATTCATCCTTCCTGGAGTTTGGAGTCATGAGTCTACTTATTTCTTGCTAACTTTGCCCTGCTGTAGGCACTTAGATTTAATCTTACTGAAGTAAGTCAGCTATCACTGCTCCATCTCCATTTTAATGTTCAAAATTCAACAAATTTTGAAATTTGTTGACATCCCCACTCCACTGCTCTCTTCTACCATTCCTTTGCTAATGTGGCTTATTCCTTTTAAGAATTTCTTCTCTCCTGTTATCATGAAGCTATGAGTGGAATTAGAAGCAAGTGCTTATCTAATTCTCAAAATTTAACTGGATATCTTTCCCCATTAGATAATTTTAAAACATATCATGATACATAATGCAGTGATTAACTTCTTTGTACTATCATTTTTTGTGGATAATAATAACTTTTAAAAGATGTTGACATTCTAAGTATTAACTTAAGCCTTTTGATTGATTTTAAAAATTTATTTAAATAAGTGCAATATATATTTTGTTTTCATACATACATTAAATTTCATAAATGTAATGAGTAATTCTAAGTAGATTCAAGAACTCTTGTAAATTTATGTAATATGCTGCATATCTTAATATCTTAAATGCCTATTTATTTTCTAAGAATAAGGTCTTTCATTAGATTTTTTAGGGGAAGACAGAAGCAAAAGCAAAAAGTTGATACATTAGATAAGAGGAATTAAGATTAAAATTTCCAAGTTATTTCTGTTTTGTCCACTAAGCCTGAGAACTATTCATGAGCAATTACTATGCATAAGAAAATCCCAATGTTTAAAACAACCTGTGTTGTATGTGTTCAAACTTTCATAGGTTTTACTAGAATAAATGACCATCAAGATGCTGTGTTTTCAACTGCTACCTACAATAATCTGTTTTAGGATACATATTTGAGGAAATATAGATTTTTAAAAAATAACATATCAGATAAGCAGTAATAAAGTTGTTACACATAGTAGAAAACTTCCATTAGCTTATCATTTGTATTGAGAATTTAATTTTTATAGTTTGTCATTAAAATATTTTTCTTTACTCATACAGATAGAAAATGTTTTATAATATACTGCCAACGAAATCTGTTAATTATTCAAATGAACTGAGAAAAATATTGAGATGAGACTGGTATTTGAAGATTTTTAGGTGATTTACTTGTTACAAGTATTTGTTTTTATAAATTTCATTTTTCATCTTCATTGATTTAAGTATTTGGTTGCAAATTTTTAAAGAGTTTCTCCTTATGCACAGTGCATATTTCTTCTTCCCTTATTCATAAACTTGAGATTTGTGATTTTATTCTTACCACCATGATAAAACTCTAACAGATTTAGTTATGTGTAAACAACATTCTGTTCAGAATTTATAGTAAACCTTGAGAGTGAAATTAAAAACAGTGCTATATTTGAAAAGATTTGCTACAAATAAGATGATTTTAATTTTATTTTTTAAAGTCTTCTATGGCAATATAGCAATATAGATAATAGTCTAATAACATCAAGCATCAGTAATTTAAATAAGAATTAGAGCAAAACATTCAAGGTTGGTAAATCCAAATTCATTTGTTGTAGTTTTTTTTTTTTTTTTGAGACAGAGTCTCACTTTGTTGCCTTGGCTAGAGTGAGTGCCGTGGCATCAACTTAGCTCACAGCAACCTCAGACTCCTGCCTGGGCTCACGCAATCCTACTGCCTCAGCCTCCCAAGTAGCTGGGACTACAGGCATGCGCCACCATGCCCGGCTAATTTTTTCTATATATTTTTAGCTGTCCAATTAATTTCTTTCTATTTTTGGTAGAGACGGGATCTTGCTCTTGCTCAGGCTGATCTCGAACTCCTGAGCTCAAACAATCCACCCACCTCAGCCTCCCAGAGTGCTAGGATTACAGGCATGAGCCACCGCGCCTGGCCCGAGCTTGTTTTTAGATTCATTGAGTTTGAGGATTTCTGGGACATATAAGTTGTAAGTTCTGTCTCATGCTAGTTATTTCCCTGAGTGATCTCTTCTTGACCATGGATTCAAACACTTTTGAAATACTGACTGATCTGAAATAGGTGTCCTTAACCTAGACTTCTCTCCTAACTCATCAGATCTAGATTACTTTTCACTGGGCATAGAAGAAAAATTATAGGTGTTAGGCCAGATAAATTTGACCTTAAATCCTGATCTAGTCACTTAATGGTTGCATGATCTGGTATTAAATTACTTAAGGAGTTTTACCATTAATTTTTATGTCTCCTATCATTGTTATAAGAATTAATTGAAATAATGTGTACAAATAATATGTGTGGGCTCTATTTAGAAAGCCATTCTTATCATATTATCCTTATTGATATGTTCTTCCTCATCTCTGTATATATATGTGTGAGAATTATCACATTGATCACATGATTTTTTTTTTGATTTTTTTTTTTTATATTATTATTCCAAGGTATTGTGAGGGTACAAACATTCTAGTTACACTTTATGTCTTTGCCTCACCCAAATGCAGGTTAAAGGCATGCCCTTCCCTCCCTTTAGTGCTCCCCGTGTCCTTTAGTTGT